>WOXC01002420.1:0-40887 GCA_011680675.1 Gymnobelideus leadbeateri | reverse complement strand
TCCCAGAATAGCAGTCTCACAAGATATCGCTTCCTCCAATCTGCTCTCTCCCATACCTTCTCCCATACCCCCTTCGACTTTTCCATTAGAGGAAGGTGAATCTTTGTGTCCCAATGCCTGCACATCTTATCTCCCAATTACAAGCAAAAGAGTATTAATAATAGTTTTATATATATTTGAGACATTTAATCTTAAGACCTCTAATTTCAGATCCATTTCCTTCCTCCCTTGTCACCCATTCCCTCTGGGGAGATAAGTAATTCAGTATATGTTGTACATGTCTAGCTATGCAAAACATTATCACAGTAGATATATTGTACAAGGCTGCTTATAATTCCCTCCCACCCATCCCACCCGCCACCTGGTCCATTCCCTACATGATCCTGTCCCTCTTCTATAGTGGGTACTTCCACCCTCCCCTCCCCCCAAGGATGCCCTCCCATCCATCATCCCTCCTCTCATCCCCCTTCCCCCTATCCTGCTGCAGGTTGAGATATCCCATTTAGTATGTATGTCATTTTCTCCTGAACCAAATTCAATGTGAATGTGGTTTTGCCTTTTTAGCCTTCCTTATTCTCCCCCTCCTTTGCACCCACTTCCCCTACATGAGATAGTTTACCCTACCATGTCTCTCCCCATCTCCTCTTGCCACTTTCCTCTCTCACCTCATAATTTCATCCCTTGAGTACTCTCCCTTCCCAACAAAATCAACCTATGCCCTCTATCCATATATAACTGTAACCATATACACACACATTCATATGTATTCGTATGACCACACCCCCTTCTTCCATTATTTTCATAATGAGAAAGATATCGTCAGTCACAGATATTGCTTTTCCATATATGAATGTAAATAGTTCAACTTTGATAAGTTCTTTTTATTCTTTTCCTGATTACCTCTCAGGCATCTCTTGCTCTGTGTCTGTGTGTCAAATTTTCTATTCAATTCTGGTTTTTTCCTCAAGAATGCTTGAAAGTCCTCTATTCCACTGTTTGTCTCATATTTTCCCTGAAACAAAATACTTCAGTTTGCTGGGTAGGTGACCCTTGGGTTCATTCCCAGTTCTTTTGCCCTCTGAATATCATATTCCATGCCCTTCAATCCCTCAGTGTAGAAGCCGCCAGGTGCTGGGCTATTCTGATTGTGTTTCCACAATATTGAAATTGTTTCTTCCTGGCTGCTTGGAGTATTTTCTCCTTGATCTGGGGATTCTGGAACCTGGCTATAATATTTCTGGGAGTTTTCTTTTTGGGATCTTTTTCAGGAGGTGATTGGTGGATTCTTTCAACCTCTATTTTGCCCTCTGGATCTAAAACATCAGGGCAGTTTTCCTTGAGAATTTCTTGAAGGGTGATTTCTAGGTTCTTTCCTTGATCATGGCTTTCAGGTAGTCCAATAATTTTTAAATTGTCTCTCCTGGATCTATTTTCCAGGTCAGTGGTTTTTCCCATGAGATATTTCACATTGCCTTCTAATCTTTCGTTTGTTTGGATCTGCTTAACAGCATCTTGATTTCTCATAAAGTCATTAGCTTCCATTTGCTCCAGTCTAACTCTGAAGGAATGAATCTCCTCAGTGAACTTTTGAGATTCTTTTTCCATCTGGCAAATTCGACTTTTTAAGGCATTCTTCTCCTCATTGCCCTTTTGGGCCTCCTTTGCCATTTGAGTTAGTCTATTTTTTAAGGTGTTGTTTTCCTCAGTCAGGCTGTTGACCCTCATTTCATACTTTTCCTGCATCCTTCTCATTTCTCTTTCTAATTTTTCCTCCACTTCTCTTATTTGATTTTTAAAGTCCTTCTTAAGGTCCTCTATGGCCTGCAACCCACTCATGTTTTCCCCTGGGGCTTTTGGAGCAGGACTTCTGACCTCACAGTCCTTTTCCCGCTCTATGCCCCCAAAATAGGAGTCTAGGGTTGCATTTTTCTGTTTCCTTTGCCTTGGCATGTTGCCACTTAATTGCTTGACTTTGGGCTTGTTGCCACACTATGGCTTTAAGGCCAGATAGAGGAATTTTCGTCCCGAACGTGTGGGGGGCAACTTCCGTTTCTGGCAAGCTGTAAACCCACCCACAACTTCCACCCTAGATCACAATCCAGATCCAGGGAGGTTAAAGCAAGAGCGATTACCCCCCAAGACTGATCGCTGGATCTCCCCACGATTTGTAGGCTGGGAGCCGGAAATGCCTCTGAAAACTACAAAGTGGCGTGTCTCCTCAGCGGCTTCTAGCCCCCAGGGGAGGGAGCTGACGCATTCCCCAAATACAGGTCCCAAAGTCCATAGGACACTAACCTCTTACTTTGTCCTAGGCAAGTCTATGTTGATAATTCTGGCATCTCCACAGTTCCTGGTGTTCTGGGGTTCCTCCAGCCGGCTGCTGGCCCTGCCGCCCTGGGGCTAAAACCTCGGCTCACGTGGACCTGGGCTCGGCTCGGCTCGGGCTCGGCTCGGCTCCTGCGCTCTGGCTGCTGCTCCCAGACCACTGCGCTGGTCCTTCCTGCAGGGTGCTGGGCTGTCCTCAGCGGGAGGTTAGCTTCTCTGTGTCGTTCTGTGGGTGCTGGGGCTCCAGAAGATTTTCAGAGTCCTTTTTTACATAGTTTGTGGAGAATCTGGGGGCAGAGAGGCTTGGACGAGCTGTTTCTACTCCGCCATCTTGGCTCCGCCCCAAAAACTATCTTTACATGCAATTGGAAAACTATATTATTAAATGCAAAAAAAATTTAAAAGAAATGCTTCACTATTAGGAAGTCAAATCTATCATAGGTTCCCAAAGTGGGTGATACTTCCCCCTGGGGGTGCTGAAACATTCAGGTTGGTGGTAGTAGCCTCTGGTGCAGTAGAGGGGCATTGAATAAAAATAAGGGGGCAATGGAAGCATAAAAAGAAGAGAATTTTAAAAACTGTCCATAAATATTTCATCTATTGTGTAGCAGAGTTAAAGTTGTAATGATTACATTATTTTCCAAATAAATTCACAAAATACAATTGTAAAGCCACACACAAGCAGCTTTCCAGAAGACTGCTGCTGTGAATAGCTTTCAAGGTTCCGATTACATAGTATAGGGAACACTTTATTTATTCAATAATAAATCAAATCAAAACATTAACAGAAAATCAAGGTACAGCATTCACAATGTTACAACTTATCAAAGAAAAAAAAAACAATATACAGCATTCAAAATGACTTATAACTAAAATGGCCACATAGTTTTCACCAAAGTGGTCACAATAGTTTTCAACAAAGTACAATCACTTAGTAACTCAATCATTCAATCATCCTTAAGGAAGCTTGCCACCTTAAGGGAAACAAAATACAAAAGTCAAAATACTCCACCCCTGGGGTAGTCTCAATTGGAAATTAGTTTCCTATCACAAACAAAATACATTCATTTAATTAATCACAGAGTCCTTAATTCAATCTCAAAGTACAAAAGTCAAAGTTCTCCACAGTAACAGTAAATCATAATCTTCTCAGTTAGTACACAGTATCCAAGCAAAATCTTCTTTCAGATTGACTTGAGGCTGGCTCTCACCTTCCCTGGCTCCCTTTTCATGGTCCCAGTTCCTACCTGAATTCATCAAACTGTCACCTAGGTTCAAAGGCAGGCAGCTCCCAGCTCCTTGTCCAGCTCTCCATGCAATTCCTGTTCCACATTGAAGCTCACAGTGTCCAGTACACCTTATATCCTTCACAGTCTCTATTCCTGGGAAGTCAAGGCTTAACAAAGCCACGGGAAAAGTACACCACAACCATGCCTCCTCTGGCATTACTTACAGCAATTCCAGCTGGCCCTCAGAAGTCCTCAGCAGCTTGGCTGGCCCTCAGAAGAAGCCCTGCCACCACAAGTTTCCAGGAAATTCTAACTTTCCCAGCTGGGACTTTTCCTTATATACAGTATTGCTCCTCCCCTTTCAGCCCTTTCCTGTTACATCAGCAACAGGGTTCCATACCTTCTGTTTCTTTAAAAGAGGCTTAATTTGAAACTAGGTGCTAAGTACCTGTCAGCTTAGCAATACAAAGGGATCTTCAAATTTCATTGCTATCACAACAAATTATAACCTATCAGTGATCAAGTCCACCAACAGGTCTTAACAAGCAAGTGTTGAGGAAATAATCAAGGAAAACTGGCCTGATATTTTTCCCCATTTGACCAAATATATTTTTTTAAAACTTGTTTTCTACAATTTTTGTCCTTCCTTTTCCAAGCTATTGACTCTCTCTTGCATACCTCTCATTTCTTTGGCCAATTTTCTTCTGCCCCTCTTATTTTACTCTTAACGTCCTTCTTGAGCTCTTCCAAGAAGACTTTTTAGACTTGAGACCAGTTCTTATTCCCCTTTGAGGTTTCAGATGTGGGTATATTGACAGTGTTGTCCTCTTCTGAATTTCTGCCTTGATTTTGCTTGTTCTCATAATAAAAATCTATGGTCATTGTCCATTTATGCTTCTTTCTCATGGTGTTTGCGTATTTCCTGACTTTTGACTCTCTTGTACAGCAGAGGGGACACTGACCCAAGCTTCTTGTGCTGGGAGCTGAGGACCTAGTCTCTGGCTTTGTGTGCTGAGGCCTCAGGTGCTGGCAGCTAGAGGCTATGGGGGTGTGGCAGTTTACCTAGTGTTGAGCTAGGGTCAGCAACACTGTAGCTCTCAGGGTAGAGGTGGAGAGTCTGGCCCCTACAGGATGCCTGCTCACCTTGGCTGCTTTGAAGCACTGGAATGATTGGCTGCTAGAAGATGACTACCAGCCTGGAGCTGTGACTCTTAGGGTTGTGGTTCCTGGAGTTGTGCTAAAGCACTGGGGGGTTTGGCTGCTGGAGAATGCCTGCCTATGTTCTAGTCTTGGTGTCTACTGAGTCCCCTGTCTGTGCTGAGGCACTCAATGTTCCTGATGTTAGTGCTTCCCTGCTCCGCCACCCTGGGGCTCAGGATGTCCTCCTGATTTGCTGATGTAGGGCTTGCTGCTGTCTTGCTGGGACACCTCTTTTCCTGTACTGCTCTCCCTCCCCCAGATTAAGAGGGGCTTTCCCATTGATCCTCTAAGTTTCCTGGCTACAAGACTGTTTGTCTTTCTGCTGGCTCAGCTGTTCCAAGGTTTTTCCTGGGGCAATATTTTCTGGGCTTTCAGAGGTCAATAAGAGAGAGTGGGGGCAACTTCTTACTCTGCCATCTAGAAGTCCTGTTTGAACAATTTTTAAAAGGTATTAGGCCAAATAAGTTTGGGAACATCTGTATTAAATAGAAGAAAAAGAAGATATGGCCTTTTAACTATAGGTAATCACCAATGTCAAAATAAGCTGTGCTCCAAAGGTTTATTTGTAAGCCATTTATTTGTGATTCAGAAAGCATTTTCTCACAGAAACAATGTTCTAAATCATTCCCAGGTCACCCCATAAAAGCCTGCTGAATCCATGATGTAGTTGAAGTCCAGCACTAATTGTAATAATTTTCCATATCTTGGGAGCAGCAGACAAAGTAGTTCAGGATGGTGGAGGAGCCTGCCTCTTTCTTTTCTGGGTAGTCAGCCCCAGGCCCGATTCTGAATGGAGAAAGTTTGCCAACTTTCTAACCCCCTTTGTGCTCCTTTTCTCAAATACTTAGATCTATTGATTCCCATACTCTTATGCTATAAAACACATGTTTCCTACATGTGTACCTCATTATCATTGCACTCTAGGTTTAAGTCCTTTGGATATTGTGTATATCTGTGGGAGAGCGATCCCCAGCCTTAGGGGAGGCAGATAATCTTGTACCAAAATTCATTTTTAAAGACTACTACAACACTCTACTCACTCCTATCCTATACTCAAGAGTAAATCTTGTTTCAAAATTATCTACTTCCTCTCCCTCTAAACTAAGACCCCCCATTTCCTCAGTGTTTTCTGTTTTCTCAGCTAGTGCATAGAAAGAGATAACAACACACTGATTGAATTTACGCTCATATGTGAATGACTGGTAACTCTTTAACCCTTTCAGAGGTATTTTCATTTAAGTCATATTCATATGTCCTCATGTGTGTGCACTCATATAAACACACACACATACATACTTTAATTAAAGTAATCAGCATAAAGGCATGATGAGGCTCTAATTTGTAAATGAGGGCCTTTGCCTGATACCTTTATCAAATACTAGTAATTCCATGACGGAATCACAGAATCAATCAACAGATTCAGAAAATAATGTAAAGTAGTAGTTATTAAGGAATTTTCCTACAATGCTACTATACTATAATCACATATAATTATGTGATAATGTATAAACAAGATTATTTAAGCACCACTCACTTTATTGGGCACAAATTTTTCTCTAATTGGGCACTGGAGTTCTTGGTCTCCAGCCTGAGATAGGTTCACTCTTGATCTGGTCATATAGATAGACAACTTCTGTGAGGTTAATAATCAGCTTTCTTTTAGTCTAGTCTTCTCAGAGTGTTGTGGGAGAGCCATCTCCTACAGCATTCCCCAATCACCCTTTTCACAGGGGCCAACAAGAAAAGGCAGGACACAACCTCTACATTGCAATGGGGTTAAGCAAGACAGGCATAGTTTGTACCCTCCCTTAAATTCCCTCAAGCCTCAGGGGCAGAGTCAAGATGGCAGAGTAGAAACAGCACTTCTGCTGAGCTCCAGCACACACCACTTCAAAATTATGTAAAAAGGGACCCTAAACAACCTCTGGAGCTACAAAACCCACAAAACGACACAGAGAAGCTAACCTCCCACTGAGGACAGCCCAACAGCCAGGCAGGGAGTGGCCAGCATAGCATTCTGGGAGCTGAGCCCAAGCCCCCATTAGTCTGAGGTTTTAGTCCCAGGGCAGCCAGACCAGCAACCAGCCGGAGGGACTCCAGAACACCAGCAGCTGTGGCATTTCCAGTATTACCAACACATAGATGCCAAGGATAAAGTGAGAAGTCAGTGCCCTATGGACTTTGGGACTGGTTTGGAAAGCACATCAGCTTCTTCCCCTGGGGCAAAAAGCCACTGAGGATCCTGCGCAGCTTGTACCACATTGCTACATTGCAGCTTCAGCTCTTGGCCTACAAACTCTAAAAGGATCTGGCTATCAGTCTGGGGGTAATCACTCTTGCTTTACCCTTCTTAGATCTGGATTGCAGTATCGGGTGGAGGTCTTGGGTGTGTGACCAGTTTGCCAGAGCACGTGGAGGCTTCAGAGAGGGCACCCAACTAATACCTCTAGCAGCTGAGAAAACCCCAGTGTTTGGGACAGAAGCTCCCCTAGCTGGTGACAGAGTCCTACTGTGGCAACAAGACCAAAAGTCAAGTAATTGAGTGGCAACATGCCTAGGCAAAGGAAGCAAAATAAATAGAAAAATTCAACATCAGAATCCTATTTTGGGGGCAAAGAGGATCAAAGCACAAAACAAGAAGAGGACTGTGAGGTCAGAAATCCTGTACCAAAAGCCCCAAATGAAAATACAAACTGGTTACAGCCCATAGAGGACCTTAAGAAGCAGATAAGAGCAGTGGAGGAAAAATTGGAAAGAGAAATGCGAATGAGGCAAGAAAAGTATGAAATTAGAGTCAACAGCCTGACTGAGGAAAATAACACCTTAAAAAATAGACTAACTCAAACGGCAAAAGAGGCTCAAAAAGGCAATGAGGAGAAGAATGCCTTAAAAAGCCGAATTTGCCATATGAAAAAAGAATCTCAAAATCTCACTCAGGAGATTCATTCCTTCAGAGTTAGACTGGAGCAGGTGGAGGCAGAGCCAAGATGGCAGAATAGAAACAGCACATCCAAGCCACTCTCCCCCCAGATTACCTCCAAACTATGTAAAAGGGGACTCTGAACAACTTCTGGAGCCCCAGCACCCAAAGAACAAAACAGAGAAGCTAACCTCCCACTGAGGACAGCCCAGTAGCCCTGCAAGAAGGACCAGCGCAGCGGTCTGGGAGCCGGCAGAGCAGTGCGCAGAGCGTGGGGAGCCGAACACAGGTCCACCTGAGTCACAGTTTTAGCCCCAGGGTGCTAGGGCCAGCAGCTGGCTAGAGGGACCCCAGAACACCAGCAGCTGTGGCGACTCCAGAAGTATCAACATAGACATGCCTAGGACAAAGTAAGGGGTTAGTGCCCTATGGACTTTGGGACCAGTATTTGGGGAATGCGTAGGCTTCCTCCCCTGGGGGCTAGAAGCTGCTGAGGAGACATGCCATTTTGTAGTTTTCAGAGGCAACTCCACCTCCTGGCCTGCGATCTGTAGGGAGATGCAGCGATCAGTCTTGGGGAGTAATTGCTCTTGCTTTAACCTCCCTGGATCTGGATTGTGATCTAGGGTGGAGGTCGTGGATGGGTGTCCAGCTTGCCAGAAACGGAAGTTGCCCCCACACACATTCGGGACGAAAATTCCCCTATCTGGCAGCAAAGCCATAGTGTGGCAACAAGCCAAAAGTCAAGTAATTAAGTGGCAACATGCCAAGGCAAAGGAAACAAATTAAACAGAAAAATGCAACCTTAGACTCCTACTTTGGGGGCAAAGAAGATTGAAGCTTAGAGAGGGAAGAGGACTGTAAGGTCAGAAGTCCTGCTCCAAAAGCCCCAGGGGAAAACATGAGCGGGTTGCAGGCCATAGAGGACCTTAAGAAGGACTTTAAAAATCAAATAAGAGAAGTGGAGGAAAAAATGGGTAGAGAAATGAGAAGGATGCAGGAAAAGTATGAAATGAGAGTCAACAGCCTTACTGAGGAAAACAACACCTTAAAAAATAGACTAACTCAAACGGCAAAGGAGGCCCAAAAGGGCAATGAGGAGAAGAATGCCTTAAAAAGTCGAATTTGCCAGATGGAAAAAGAATCTCAAAAGTTCACTGAGGAGATTCATTCCTTCAGAGTTAGACTGGAGCAAATGGAAGCTAATGACTTTATGATAAATCAAGATGCTGTTAAGCAGATCCAAACAAATGAAAGAATAGAAGGCAATATGAAATATCTCATGGGAAAAACCACTGACCTGGAAAATAGATCCAGGAGAGACAATTTAAAAATTATTGGACTACCTGAAAGCCATGATCAAACAATTTGAATACTGTGGAAACGCTCAGGATAGTGCAGGATCTGGCAGTTTCTACACTGAGGGATCAAAGGGCTTGGAATGTGATATTCTGGAGGGCAAAGGAGCTGTAATTAAAACCAAGAATCACCTACCCAGGCGATAATAGAAAATTTGACATTCAGATACAAGAAGCAAGAGATGCTTGAGAAGGTAAAGAGGGAAAGGAAATCATTATGAACTTATCAAAGTTGAACTATTTACATTCCTACATGGAAAAACAATAACTGTAACTCATGAAACTTTTCTCAGTATGAAAATAGTTGAAGGGTATATGGGCATAGGAATACATATGTGAATGTTATGTGTGTATATATATGTATATATATATATATATACACACATGTATATGTGTATATATATATATATATATGTTTACAGGTATACATAGATAGAGGGCACAGGTCAAATTTAATAGGAAGGAATGATACTTAATAGGTGAAATTAAGAGGTGAGCGAGGAATATAACGAGAGGAGATGGGGAGAGACAGAATGGGGTAAACTATCTCATATAGAAGAGACAAGGGAAAATGGTTACAAGAGAGGGGAAGAACAGGAAGGCAAAAAGGCAAAACCTTATTCTCATTGAATTTGGATCAGGGAGAGAATGACATACATCCTAAATATATCTCACCCTGTAGCAGAATAGGGGGGGAGGGGATGAGAGAGGAGATGATGGAAGGGACAGCAGGAGGGAAGGGGGGGAGGGAAGTTGGGAGCACCCACTTTTGAAAAGGGACAGGATCAAAGGAGGGAATAGACCAAGTGGGAAGTGGAATAGGAGGGAGGGAAATATAGTCAGTCTTTTACAATATATCTACTATGTTAATGTTTTGCATAGCTACACATGTACAACATTTACTGAATTATCTTCCCAGTAAGGGTGAGTGGGAGGAAGGGAATGAATCTGGAATTCAAAGTTTCAAAATCAAATGTTTAAAAATATATAAATGCTATATTATTAATACTATTTCACATATAATTGGGAAATAAGATATACAGGCATTAGGGCACAGAGATTCACCTTGCCCTACTGAAAAAGTTGAAGGGGGTATGGGAGAAGATAGGGGAGAGAGCATATGGGGTGAGGGGATATCCTGTGGGACTGCTGTTCTGGGGTGGGGGTAGGGAAAAAAAGGGAAAAAACTGTAACTCACAATCTGATGGAAATAAATGATGTAAACCAGAAGTTAATAAAGCATTTGGGAAAAAAAATCCTCTCATGCCTCAATGGGGGTTGGTTGAGGCAAGTACATGTATTCCTCTGTACATTACTGTACCACAATGCAATATTCACAGTGCCCATGGTGGCTATGAATATGCAGGTGTAGTTGTGAATCACAAAATTCATTAGGCTCTCCACATGGAGGAAAGAACCAAAGCTTTTATTCAAATACCAGAAAACTGTCACAAAACCAGAAAGTCAAAGTCATTACAGTAACCACAAAGTTGGTAAACATAGTCAATGCAGCAAAAACCCACATCCCCAAGCCTTTGAAACAAAACAGGCTCCCTCAAGCAAGGATCCTCCTTTCCTCACTCACAGTAGCTCCTCAGCCTCCATGCTGCTAGCTCCCAGCAGTTCTGGCTCCCAGCAGTTCTCACTCCTGGCAGTTCTGGGAACTCCTATCTACAATCCTTGGGATTATTCTGGAAGTTATTGTCAAACACCTGGAAACTAGACATTCCCATAGCCATGGATCCTGAGAAACTAACTCTAAGAAGGATAACAAAATTCTCCTTACATACAGAAAGCAAATGTGGTAACTTGAGAGAAGAATTCAAACCCCTCAGTATAAAATCAGCAAGTCAAAAGCGGAGCTTCCCAGTCCAACAGTGGAAGAGTTCCAGTCTGGGGTTCATGAATTTGAGAGTCCAAGAGTTGGCGCCAGAAGGGGATGAAAAAAGAAAAAATGTCTCTAAAAAATCACTCTGAGCTGGGACAGAACAAGAACTTCAGATTTTCTTTCCTGTTTCCATGAACCATCTCATTTGAGACTGGACCACTAGATAAAACATTCAGTAAGAAGCAGGATGAACAGTTATGGAGATATAATCACCTAAGGGAGCTTCATGAAGCAGAAATAGCTTTGAACTCAAGAGAAGACTTCTGGAAGATATATTGGGAGTTATGAGTTACCCTTTTATAACAGTTTCTATATGTATTCTGCATTACCATTGGACTTTAAGCTATTTTCTTATGGCATATATACATACACACATATGTAGTATTTGTGGGAGAGTGAGCCTCAGCTTTAGGAGATGGAGATGTATTTTGTACTAATTTTTCTTTACCACCTTAGTAAATGCATTTGCAAAAACAAGTCTACTTACTGATTGTTAATGAGAAATATGCCAGTGGGGATTCAGTCGCTGCCTTGCTAAGAGTATAGTACAACAGGGTTACCCCTAGAACATTTAGGGTAGCATTCATGCAAGTTTGAGTAAATAGTCCTAGAAGTGCTACAGTTCCTTGGTAGAATTTCAGACACCATGACAAAGTGACAAATTTGTTGGGAGAAGATATTTTCAGTCACAGGGTTAGTGGTCATCACTTAGAATTAAGAGAAATGCACCCCACCTTTTCCTCCCATTTATACAATCATTGTAACTATCACTATAGTATATATATATATATATATATAAAACAATAATATGACTATATATAAAACACTATAAAACATATGTACATATACATCATCTATGTGTTATATATAATAATGTAATATTTACATATATAATATGTAATGTATGTATACATAAAATAATCACTATAACTCCAATAGGTTTAGGGGACTATTATTTCCACATATCCTTTGTCCATCATAATATGTTATTCTAGTATTGCCTTTTTTTTCCTACAGCTGAATGACACTAGCAACTTCAATCTGTATCTAATTCTTTGCTAGATATTTTCTTCACACAATCCTATGAGGTAGGTCATATAAATATTATTAATCCAATTTCACAAATAGAGAGTTGAAGAACCAGTAAGGTTAAGGGACTTGCCCAGGTAACACATGGAGGAAACATCAGAGCTGAGATGTACTGAACTCAACCCTCTTTATATTATACTATATTGGTTTTCAATATAACTCCTTTCTTACAATTAAAAAGAAAGTACATGCACACACACACGCACGCACGCGCACACACATACATTGACTTTATAATTAAACCTTTAACTTGCAGGTTACATGTATTTGCTGCCACCTAATTAGCTGGGCATCATTGCTGGCATTGAAGTTATCCTTCTAATTATATCAATCAGTTTCAGTGAGTTGGCTATCCAGTGTTTTATTTTGTTTTGTTTTGTTTTGTTTTGTTTGATCAATAAGATCATTAAGAAAACTAACCAAATAAGCTTCTAATTTCATAGGCTGGGTTTTTTTTTCCATCATATTGCATGGCCTTTCTGGGAAATTTCAGAAAAGACATGTTTGTCACTGACTTAAAATAAAATTTTGTTTAATATGTGAATACAGGTAGGATAATTACTGTTACATATCCATAAGATATTAAGCAAGCTAAATTTCTAATTCCCTGATTTTTTATCTAAATTTAGGACTGTAGTCTGTACATAGAACAGAGAATGAAGCTTTCAACCTTTTTTCCAAATTCACCTTTGAAAATATTACCATTGTCTCACCTTTAGACTGCTCATATACATTTTTCTTAGTATGAAAATTTTAATTATTCTCATTTTAAAGATCATATTTTGGACAGTTCTATGTTGATTATATTATCATTATATTCTGTAGGTGCAAAGAAAATACCTGATCTCTTAAAATAATTACAGTTTTCCTTTATGATAACTCCAAGAGTAATTAAGAGATGTTGTAAGGGCAAGCACAGAAGTAGTTCACACCTTGTTTCAGCTATTGAATTAACACCTTGTTTCAGTTCAAGTTTCTTTTGAGCTTTATCTCAAGTCTGTTAAGAAACAAACTGTGTGGAGACAAAGCAAAGATGGCAGCAGAGAAGCAGGAAAACTACATGAGCTCTCCCCCATAACCACCTCAAATATCTATAACAAAGACTCTAAACAAATTTTAGAGCTACAGAACCCTCAAAGTGACAGAGAGAAACAAATCTCCCACTGAAGGCAGTCTGGCAGGTGAACAGAAAGGATTCATCACAGAGTACTGGGAGCCAAGCCCAAGCCCATGTGAGCCCATGGTTTTAGCCCCATGGTGGCCCCCACAAGCAGCAGCTAGAGCTGACTTCAGGAGAGTGGACCAGCAGTAGCTATTGTGGTTTCCAGAAATATCAACACATAAATGCCAAAGAAAAAGTAAAAGGCCGCTGTAGAACTCTGTTGGAACTGAGGGGAAGAAAGGTGTGGTCCAGCCTCTGCCCCCTGGAGTGAGAAGCAGTGGAGCCATGCCAGCCATGCATCTACCTCCATGTGGCTGCATCAGAGCTCCCAGCCTGCAGGGGGCCAAGTGACCATTCAGAGGGTAATCGCTCTTGCTTTAACCTGCCTGGATCTGGATCACAGTCTTGGGTGGTGGTCCTGAGGTGAGTGACCAGTGAGCCAGAGCTTGTGGGGGCTGTAGAAACAGCACCCTCCTATAGCTCTGGCAGCTATGAAAACCCCAGTGATTTGGGACAAAGCTCTCCCCTTTGGAAGCAGAGTTCTACTGTGGCAAAGAGCTCAAAAGTCAAGTAATTGAGTGACAACATGAGCAAGTAAAGGAAACAAAGCAAGCACAGCAATTCAACTTTAGGTTCCTTTTTGGGGGACAAAAAGGATCAAAGCATGGAATTGGAGGAAGACAACAACAAAGTCAAAACTCCTGCGCCAAAAGTTTCCAAGAAAAATATGAATTGGTTACAGGTCATTGAGGAGCTCAAGAAAAATTTTGAAAGTTAAGAGAAGTGGAGGAAAAATTGGAAAGACAAATTAGAATGATGCAAAAATATCATGAAAAGAGAGTCAACAACCTGACTAAAGAAAATAATATCTTAAAAAATAGACTAATGCAAATGGCAAAAGAGGCCCACAAGCCAGTGATGAGGAGAATGCCTTAAAAAGCCAAATT
This sequence comes from Gymnobelideus leadbeateri, assembly GCA_011680675.1. Taxonomy (NCBI): domain Eukaryota; kingdom Metazoa; phylum Chordata; class Mammalia; order Diprotodontia; family Petauridae; genus Gymnobelideus; species Gymnobelideus leadbeateri. Next base: position 26,769 of record WOXC01002420.1, on the reverse strand, counting down.
TGGGCCAGAAATTCAATTTAGCACAGACTCACTCTGTTAGATTATTCTGGCCTGCTTGTTAATACAAGCCTCACATATACTTAGGCTCCTTAAGAGTCTACCCATTGGCAGAGCCAAGATGGTGGAGTAGAAATAGCATTTCCAATGTGCTCTGCCCCACACAAATTTCAAACAATGTGAAAGGGGACTCCAAACAACTTCTGGAGCCACAACACCCACAGAACGTCACGGAGAAGCTAACCTCCTGCTGAGGACAGCCCAGCAGCCCTGCAGGGAGCGGCCAGCACAGCACTCTGAGAGCAGGCAGCACAGCTCGCTGGGACAGCACAGCGTGCAGAGCCAAGCCCAGGTCCACGGTTTTAGCCCCAGGGCAGCCGGGCCTTCAGCCGGGTGGAGGGACCCCAGAACACCAGCAATTGTGGCGATTCCAGAATTGTCAGCACAGATATGCCTAGGACAAAGTGAGAGGTTATTGCCCTATGGACTTTGGGACCAGTATTTGGGGAATGCATGGCTTCCTCCCCTGGGGGCAAAAAGCTGCTGAAGAAACAGCTGAACAGAAGCCATTTTGCAGCTCCAGTAGTGGCTCTAGATCCTGGTCTACGAACTGTAGGGAGATCCAGCAATCAGTCTGGGGGTTAATCACTGTTGCTTTAAACTGCCTGGATCTGATTTGTGGTCTGGGGAGGAAGTTTGGGGTGGGTATCCAACTTGCCAGAGTGGGTGGAGGCTTTACAGAGGCCACACAACTGGTGGAAGTTGTGAAGACCCTACGTTTGGGCAGAAGCTCCCCTGTCTGGTGGCAGAGTCCTACTGTGGCAACAAGTCCAAAAATCAAGTAATTAAGTGGCAACATGCCTAGGCAAATGAAACAAAATAAACAGAAAAGTTCAACATTGGACTCCTATTTGGGGGGCAAAGAGGCTCAAAACATGGAGGAGGACTGTGAGGTCAGAACTCCTGCACCAAAAGCCCCAAATGAAAATACAAGCTGGCTACAGGCCATAGAGGACCTTAAGAAGCAGATAAGAGAAGTGGGGGAAATTTTGGGAAGAAAAATGAGAAAGATGCAAGAAAGGTATGAAATGACAGTCAACAGCCTGACTGAGGAAAATAACACCTTAAAAAATAGACTAACTCAACTGGCAAAAGAGGCTCAGAAAGGTAATGAGGAGAAGAATGCCTTAAAACGTCAAATTTGCCAGATGGAAAAAGAATCTCAAAAGCTCACTGAGGAGATTCATTCCTTCAGAGTTAGACTGGAGCAAATGGAAGCTAGTGACTTTATGAGAAATCAAGATACTATTAAACAGATCCAAACAAATGAAAGAATAGAAGGCAATGTGAAATATCTCATGGGAAAAACCATTGACCTGGAAAATAGATCCCGGAGAGATAATTTAAAAATTATTGGACTATCTGAAAGCCATGATCAAAGAAAGAACCTAGAAATGATCCTTAAAGAAATTCTCAAGGAAAATTGCCCCGATGTTTTAGACCCAAAGGGCAAAATAGAGGCTGAAAGAGTCCACCGATCTCCTCCTGAAAAAGATCCCAAAAAGAAAACTCCTAGGAACATTATAGCCAGGCTCCAGAATCCCCAGATCCAGGAGAAAATACTACAAGCAGCCAGGAAGAAACAATTTCAATATTGTGGAAACACAATCAGAATAGCCCAGGACCTGGCAGCTTCTACACTGAGGGATCGAAGGGCATGGAATATGATATTCCAGAGGGCAAAAGAGCTGGGATTGAAGCCAAGGGTCACCTACCCAGCAAAACTGAGTATCTTGTTTCAGGGGAAAATATGGTCATTCAGTGGAATAGAGGACTTTCAAGCATTCTTGATGAAAAAACCAGAGTTGAATAGAAAATTTGACATTCAGACACAAGAAGCAAGAGATGCTTGAGAAGGTAATCAAGGAAAAGAAATCAAAAGGAACTTATCAAAGTTGGACTATTTACAGTCCTACATGGAAAAACAATAACTGTGTTTGATGAAACCTTTCTCATTATGAAAATAATTGAAGAAGGGTACATGGCATATGTTCACAGGTATACATGGATAGAGGGCACAGGTTGAATTTGATGGGAAGGGATGATTCTTTTTTTTTTGGAGGGCAATTGGGGTTGGGTGACTTGCCTGGAGTTGCGCGGCTGGGTTTTTGTTTGTGTGTTGGGTGTCCGGGGCCGGATCTGGGCTCGGGTTCTTCTGGCTCCGGGGCCGGTGCTCTGCTCGCTGCGCCACCTGGCCACCCCAAGGAAGGGATGATTCTTAAGGGGTGAAGTCAAGAGGTGAGAGAGGAAAGTGGCAAGAGGAGATGGAGAGAGACAGGGTAGGGTAAACTATCTCATGTAGAAGAGGCAAGGGGAAGTAGTTGCAGGGGAGGGGAAGAACAGGAAGGCAAAAAGGCAAAAGCATATTCTCATTGAAGTTGGCTCAAGGAGAGAATCACATACATACTAAATGGAATATCTTACCCTCACTCACTCTCCTGAGTAGGGGAAAGGGGGATGAGAGGGGGGATGATGGAGGGGAGGGCATTCTGGGGGGAGGGGAGATTGGAAGTACCCACTATCAAAGAGGGACAGGATCAAAGTAGGGAATGGACCAGGTGGGAGATGAGATGGGTGGGAGGGAAATATAAGCAGTCTTTTACAATATATCTACTATGGTAATGTTTTGCATAGCTATACATGTACAACACATACTGAATTGCTTATCTTCTCAGAGGGAGTGGGTGACAAGGGAGGAAGGGAATGGATCTGAAAATCAAAGTTTTAAAATTAAACGTTTCATAAGATGTCCAGGCATTGGGGCTCAGAGATTCACCTTGCCCTAATGGCAAAGTCGAGGGGGGTATGGGAGAAGATATGGGAGAGAGCAGATTGGATGAGGGGATATCTAGTGGGACTGCTATTCTTGGGAGGTGGGTAGGGAAAAATGGGGGGAAAATGTAATTCATAATCTAGTGGAAATGAACAATGTAAACCAGAAGTTAATAAAGCATTTAATTTAAAAAAATGAAACCAAAAAAAAAAAGAGAGTCTACTCATTGAGGCAAACCTTTAATAAATTTTGCTTGACTTTGAGAAAAAAAAAGCCAAATTTGCCAGATGGAAAAAGAATTTCAAAAGCTCACTGAAGAGAATAATTCCTTCAGAATTAGACTGGAGCAAATGGAAGCTAATGACTTTATAGAAATCAAGATACTATTAATCAGATCCAAACAAATGAAAAAACAGAAGGCAATATGAAATATCTCACTGGAAAAACCGCTGACCTGGAAAATAGATCCAGGAGACATAATTTAAAAATTATTGGACTGCCTGAAAGCCATGGTCAAAAAAAGAACCTAGAAATCATCCTTCAAGCACTTCTCAAGGAAAAATTGTCCTGATATTTTAGAATCAGAGGGCAAAATAGAAACTGAAAGAATTTACCAATCACCTCTTGAAAAAGATCCCAAAAAGAATAGTCCTAGGAATATTATAGCCAGGTTCCAGAGTTCCCAGATCAAGGACAAAATATTAAAAGCAGCCAAGAAGAAACAATGTTAATATTGTGGAAACACAATCAGGATAACAAAGGATCTAGCAGTTTCTACATAAAGGGATCAAAGGGCTTGGAATATGATATTCCAGAGGTCAAATGAGCTAAGATTAAAATCAAGAATCACCTATACAGCAAAACTGAGTATCATGTTTCAGGGAAAAATATGGTCATTCAATGAAATAGAGGACTTTCAAGCATTCTTAATGAAAAAAAAACAGAGTTGAATAGAAAATTTGACATTCAAATACAAGAAGCAAGACAAGCATGATAAGGTAAACAGGGAAAAGAAATCGTAAAGAACTTATAAAAGTTGAACTATTTACATGCCTGGAAAAACTATAATTGTAACTTATGAAATTTTTCTCAGTGTGAGGGTAGTTGAAGGGAATATAAATATGTATATGTGTGTATACATACATATATATGTCTATATAGGAAGGTATATGTACATATGAATACATATGTGAGTGTGTATATATATATGTGTAGAGGTATACATAGACAGAGGACACAGGATCAATTGAACAGGAAGTGATGATATCTAAAAGGAGAAATTCAGAGGTGAGAGAGGAATATAATGAGAGGAGATGGGGAGAGACAGAATGGGGTAAATTATCTCTTATAGAAGAGGCAATGGAAAACTGTTACAACTGAGAGGAAGAACAGGAAGGCAAAAGGGAATGAGTTAACCTTATTCTCATTGAATTTGTCTTAGGGAAGGAATGACATACATACTAAAGAGGGTATCTCACCCTACAGGAGAGTAGGGGGCAAGGGGACGAGAGGGGGGATGATGGAAGGGAGGGCAGGCTGGGGGGGAGGGAAGTTGGAAGCACACACTTTTGAAAAGGGTCAGGGTCAAAGTGGAGAACAGAACAAGTCAGGAGCAGGATAGGATGGAGGGAAATATAATCAGTCTTTCACAATATATTCACTGTGGAAATGCTTTGCTTAACTACACATATACAACCTATATTGAATTGCTTATCTTCCCAGTAAGGGTGGGTGATGAGCATGGAAGGGAAAGAATCTGGAATTCAAAGTTTTAAAATCAAATGTTCAAAAAATATTATTTTTTACATGCATCTGGGAAATAAAGTATACAGGCACTGGGGTATGGAGATCCATCTTGCCCTACCAGAAAGTCAGAAGTGGGGATGGGCAATGATATAGGAGAGAGCAGATTGGGGGAGGGGGTATACAGTGGGACCAGTATTTTAGGTTGGTAGGTAGGGGAAAGATGGAGAGAAAGTTTGTAATTCAAAATCTTGTGGAAATGAATGATGTAAACTAAAAATAAACATAAAATTTAATTTAAAAAAATAACAGTCTTTTGCCACACAGAAAAAAAAGAAACAAAACGTGTGAACCCCACAACTTGTGAACCCTAGAACTCATGAACTCCTGCAACAGGAAGGGGAGGAGCTAATGACCATATATAAGGAGAATTTCCAGGCTAGACACAGCAGAACTGAGAAGAGGACTCTTGTGGTGACAGAGTCAAGAAAGAGAAAACTTGGGGCGGCTAGGTGGCGCAGTGAATAGAGCGCCCCCTGGAATCAGAAGGACCTGAGTTTGGAGCCGGCCTCAGACACTTAATCCACACAAACAAAAACCTAGCCCTGTAACCCTGGGCAAGCTACTTAACCCAAATTGCCCTAAAGGGGTGGCTAGGTGGTGCAGTGAGTAGAGCACCGGCCTCGGAGTTGGGATGACCCGAGATCAAATCCGGCCTCAGAAAATGAGCACCCACGCATAAATAATGACTAGCCATGTAACCTTGAGCAAGTTACTTAACCCCAATTGCTTTTTTAAAAAAATTAAAAAAAAAAAAGAAAGAGAAAACTTGTGGTATCCTGGCACTCTGTCTGCTCTGTCTATGTTGATGTTTGTTTGTGATACGTTGTACAGAAGCCCTAGGACCTTACTGGAAGCCCTGAATGAGGATTTTCAGGTTGTATGTTTACAGAAGTCCTGGAGGAGGGTTTTAGAGGTTCTGGGACTTCATTTATAATTTGTGCTGACCTCTTGGACCATGGTTGTGGGTCTGTGTTGATTTCTATGTTGATGATTTATGTTGAATTCTCAGACCTTGTTGGTGGGTCTAAGTTGATTTTACAGACAGATAGTGAGTTGATGATGGTGCCAACAATATGTATGAATATTATTGTGGCTCTGTTAAGCTTTGTCTTCACAGAAACAGGAACTGTGAAGGACTTGAAGTGGACTGGACACTATGAACCTCAATATGTAATGGGAATTGGACAAAGAAATGGACAAGGAGCTGGACAAGGAACTGGGAGCTGCCTGCCTCTGAACCCAGGTGACAGTTGGAGCTGGGACCATGGACGAGCAACCATGGAATCTGAGAGCCAGCCTCTAGTCAAGCTGAAAGAGGACTTTACTTGGATACTGAGAAGATTATGAGTTACTGTGACCTAAGGGTGAAGAACTTTGACTTTTGTACTTTGTGATTGAATTCAGGGTTTTGTGATTGACTGAATTAATGTATTTTTTTAAAACTATGGGACTACTTTGGTGAAAAATATGTGGCCATTTTAGTGATAAGTCGTTGAGTTGTGACATGGTCAATGTTGTATTTCGATTTTCTGTGAATGTTTTGCTCTGATTTGTTAGTGAATAAATAGAGAATTCACTATTCTGTATAATCAGAACCTTGAAAGCTGTTCACACCAGCAGACCTCTGGAAAGCTGCTTGTGAGTGGCTTTACAGATGTATAGCTTTCTACATCATTAATCCTCAAAATCTAACAGGATTTTAGCCTGTTTTAAGAAGTTTGGCTTACAACTTAATTATCAAAATAAGAAAGTATGAGACTTTCCATCCACAATAAAAGGGAACTGAGGCAGAGTTCCAAGCATGATCAATTTATTAGGGAGATTAGTGGTCCCTAAGCAATTGGATCCAAGATGGTTCCATGCTCACTTCAGCAGCACATATACTAAAATTGGGACAATACAGAGAAGATTAGCATGGCCCCTGTGCAAGGATGATATGCAAATTCATGAAGGGTTCCATATATATATATATATATATATATATATATATATATATATATATATATATATATATATATATACTATTATTAATACTATTTTACATGTAATTGGGAAATAAGATATACAGGCAATGGGGCATAGAGATCTACCATGCCCTACTGGAAAAGTTGAAGGGGGTATGGGATAAGATATGGGAGAGGAGATTGGAGGAAGGAATATCCTGTGGGACCACTAGGGGCAGTGGGTAGGGGAAAACCAGGGAGAAAATTTGTAACTCAAAATCTAGCAGAAATGAATGACGTAAACCAGAAGTTAATAAACCATTTTTAAAAAGATGGTTCCCATGGCCAAAGACCCCTCTGTTCACTGAGTGCAGCCTTTTAAATACCTTGGGGGGAGGCTTTACCTAAATACCCTAGAATGGAATATGACAATTTATGATTGATCATATTCCAGAAGGAAGGGAACACCTGTGGTTGGCTAAGAGAGATGTCAGTCAAGCACTAGTACTTTGTAGGTATTTTGTCAGCAGAATTCTAGGGCTTTTTAAGGCCCTGATGCTTTGCAACAATTTTCTAGTACAAGTTGTAAGAATATTTATGATGTGGGAACTGGTTTTTCAAGCACAGCGGGGGGACTGGAGGGAGGGCAAGGTAATATTAATACAGCTAATTCTTAACACAAGTTAATAGCAGATTTAACTATTATGTTCTAGATCTAAAACTATTAAACCAAAAAGGAATAATATTATAGTCAATACAATGTGGGTTAATTAATCATGACTTGTCTTTATAACAATAACTGACATAACTAAAATTCTATTCTATTCTACTTAACTCACTAATGCAGGCATTGAACATAAAAAAAACTGAATAAATGCTGATTAAATTGAGTAGGGGTATCAAAATTATCCTCACAAAGATTAGAAACACTTAAATTTCACATGTCCACTTACAAATAAATTGCCATTCTTACCTTTCTGTATGGCTTAAAATTATTTCACAACCATTAAAACGTGTTAGTATCAAATTTCCGTTCGAATTGTCATGAGGACATGAAAAAAACCAAAAACTCTGAACTGGGCCTCCCTCAAAGACACTAGACTCCAAGTTTCCACCAGGAAAGATAGCTGGGAAAGAAGTTGCTAAATCTTGGCATGTATTTCTTTTCTCTTGATCAATGAAGTTGATTGTTTCTGTTTCTTGTATCTTTGTCCTGCATTAAAGATTATTTGACATATTATCCTAAAGTTACTTGGAAAACAATATGAGATATAAGAATTATAATTTTTTCCATTTCCACCACATATAGAAGGTGCAAGCCTTCTCCCTTACCTTTGGAATATACTTAGTTGGCATCCTTGCAGCCACGTAGAAGGAAGCTTGGGATTAACCTACTTCCTGCCATAGATAGAAAAAAGAAGTCATCCATCCCTCTGGCTATCCTTCTTCCTTTGGGCTTCAAAACTAAGAACTATTCTAAGCTGTATCCAAAGAGTCCAGCACAAGAAGAGTGGCTATTCTTAATTTATTAGCATATGTCCTGCCAAGGCAAATCTATGTCTGGGATGGAACTACCTCTATCTTGGGTTTTCTTTCCATGAGAAAGTGACCTTGTGAATTTCAAGTGGTCTGGAAGTCTGCAGTTGCATCAGGAGAGTTGGTGGCAGTAGTGTCCAATGGTACAGTGGTAAATCAGGTGTCCAGAGGAATCACTGTGTTGTGGACGACAGCCAGGAAAGCAGTTGCTTTAGAGAGGATGGCCATTGAAGAGTAAGCTCTTTGGCCACTTTGCCAGCAGGTTTTCACCAATGGAGCATTCAAATATTGTGAAGGAGGAGTGAAATGAAAAAAAAATGGCTAAAAAAAACTGTATTGAGCTCCCAGTGAGACTGGGCAATAACACAACTAGCTTGGGAGTGCACTGAATGGTATGGGTATTGTCCTTCATTCTCGAGGAGGACCAAAGTGACATCACTATGTTGGGGTCATGATGCAGTGTGTCTAACTGGCTTATCAGACTAATACAAGCTCAGCAGCCTCCACCATAGGTTAGGTACAAATAGTCCATAGGAATATTTAGGGTAGAGATGTCCCTAAATTTGTGCATCTCATGTTTCTTCTAAATGGCTACAATTCTGCTCTATTCATAGAATACAGCACTTTCTTTGTGCAGTGAATAGAATGTTGATGTAGAAGCCAAGAAAAATGGTGAGAATAATGGCACCCACCTCACAAGGTTGTTATAAGGATGAAATGGGCCAACCTTAAAGCACGATATAAATATATCATCATGATCATTAATGTTACTACTATAAATGATGCGGCTATTATCGTTATTTAATTGTTACCATTATTATTAATGGTGAAACAGCAGTTGCCAAGAAGCAGCTAGATAGTTCAGTGGATAGAGCACTAGGCCTGGCATCAGAAAGACCTGACTTCCAATCCAGCCTCAGACACTCACTACATGTGTGACCCTGGGCAAGTCATTTAACCTCTGTTTGCCCTGAAAACAGCTAAGTGGTTCAGCAGATAAAGTGCTGGGCCCGGAGTCAGGAAGACCTAAGTTCAAATCTAACCTCAGACACTTACTAGCTGTGTGATCTTGGACAAGTCACTTAACTGTGTTTGCCTTGACCCTCTGGAGAAGAAAATAGCAGACTACTCCAGTATCTTTGCCAAGAAAACCCAATAAAGAGGGGCAGTCAGGTTGCACAGTGAATAGAGCATCAGCCCTCAGTCAGGAGGACCTAAGTTCAAATCTAGCTTCAGACACATAACACTTACTAGCTATGTGACCTTGGGCAAGTCACGGAACCCCAATTGCCCTGCCTTCCCCTCTCCAAACAGCCAAAAATAATAATAATACAGGACCAAGAAGAGTCAACTGAACAACTGAACAACAAGTATTTGCTTGGAAAACTAAAGGAATGGGGTTGCATAAAAGATGGACTGGGGGAGGGTGATATAGAAAGAACAGATGTTATACCAACTCACAACCAAAAATCAATATAACTGATGAGATAGACAATAGCATAGGATTTTTTAAATTTATTTTTAAGTGCTTGAGTCTACAAATAGCATCCTATGTCAAAAGCAGTGGTTGGAGCCATCTAAAGAACAGGACAGAATGTGGAACAAAGAAATGTCACACTAGGTCAGGTCCAATTCCACAATGGAAAGAGTAGGAGTAAAGAGACCTGGATTCTGGCTATAATTCTGCCACTAATCCATTGTAACCTCCAGGGATCCCAAGGCACCAGAAGCTAGCCCCTGCTTCATTAATGAACTCCCTTCGTCCAAACTCACCATGGCATATCACCACTCATTGCGTCATCTGGTGCTCACAGAAGCATGATGTTCCCCATGAGGTACCTCATCTCTTGCCACCCTCCTCAATGCAAAGTGTTCCCTCTTCCCTCGGCCCCTGAAAAACTTGGCAAAGAAGAGTAGCCAGCAGGGTCCTGGCTCTCCACTGCCTCTTCCAGATGTTCACTCTGCTGGCATCACTCTATAACTTCTCCTTTGAGGGTTCCACCATCTGTCCACAGCACCACCTCCTGATCATTGTTGCTGTAAGATACTAACCTCCAGGACATTCTCCTTTTCTCAGAGATCCAGCATCCCACCCACAGTCTTTCTCTCCATCTGGCCTTGTCTTTGGGGACTTCACTACATATGTGGTGATGTCCCTTGAAACATCCCAGCCTCTCCACTAATCACCTGCCTCAATTCAACTCCCTGACATTATAAAAGCAGGTACTTATTGCAAGGAAGGCACTCTGATGATTCTTGGATGTGCAAAAAAGAAAATGAAGTAGTCCCTAGCTTCAAGAAGCTTACATCCTACTGGGGGGATTCAACATAAACACAGCCAAGTGAATACAAGATAATAAGAAGAGGAAGAAATGTTTTAACACCTGGGGAGAGCAGAGCATCCTGAAATAAGTGAACTAAGCCAAGAAGATATTCTGAGAGGCAAAGGCCAGAAGAGAATGCATTCTAGGTATGGGGGATGGCATGAGGCAATTGCACAGAGATTAGAGTTAGAATGATGAGTTCAGGGACCTCAGAAGTATAATTTGACTGAAATGGAGAACACAAGGAGAAGGATATGAGATAGGACTGAAGAGGTTGATGGAAGGTGGACTGAGAAGAGCTTTAGATGCCAGCCTGAGGAATTGGTCTTTTATCCAGAAGCAATCAGATCAGTTGCCAAATCTTGCCATTTCTGCTCCTCACCAACTCTTACATTCATGTCCTTTCCTCTAGTCACAGGGTCACCACCCTAATCACCTCTCCTAGTCCTCTGCCTGCCTCAAGTCTCTCCCCTTTTCCAGTTCATCTTCCACACATTTTACCTAAGTGTAGCTGGGCCATCTCCAGTCATCCTGATGAATATCTGGCCACTGGACACAGATGGCTCTGGAGGAGAAAGTGAGGCTGGTAACCTTCACTCAAATCAAAGTCAATGCAAGTCATGTCATCATCTCCCTGGTGTTCTGGCCCTCTTTGAGACTTTCTGCTCTGTAAATTCCAAGGGTGGTTTTATTATCTGCAGGATCAAATATAAACTCCTCTGGCTTTTACAGACCTTCACTACCTGGCTCCAACCTACCTTACCAACCCCGTTGTAATTACTCTCCTGCCACACTCTGGGATCTAATTAACTGGCCTTCTTGTTGTTCCTTGCACTTGACGTGAGATTCCATCTCCTATCTGTGAACCCTGGTACTATCTGTTCTTACACACACACACACACATGCACACACACACACACACGCACGCACATGCACATGCACATGCACATGCATGCACACACCCACCCCATGCCTGGAATGTACCTTTTCTTTTTCTGTATGTATCCTTTCTCTGTATATACCCTTTCTTTCTCTGACTCTTCCCCCTTGGGCTTTGTCTGCTGAGTTTGAGAACTCAAGTGCCAAAATCCATGAAGTGTCTGTCTACTTGGGCTGCGTTAGGGATACTGTTCCCTCAAGCACACATGCGTGTGCACACACACAGAAACACACACACACACACACACACACTATACCCTAAGTATTATTCTATATCTTTAGCCTCCTCCTTGCACTAAGACTTGCCTTAGCATTCATTCCTCACTCTACACACTCTTGTCTTCCCCCACCATTGAGGGCTAATGTCTCCAGGACAATCTACCACATTGGTGCTCCCTTGACCCCTGACATCATTGACCCTGCCTCCTAGCTTATGTCAAAAGCAAAAAATCTCATCTATAATAACAAGGAAAGCTTCTGTTAGGTTACCCATTCTCTCTATTCCATCCCATCTCTCTCTCTCTCTCTCTCTCTCTCTCTCTCTCTCTCTCTCTCTCTCTCTCTCTCTCTCTCTCTCTCTGTATATAGATAGATATAGATATATATATAGATATATGCAAATATACATACATATCTAGACATATACTTTCCCAAACATATTCTACTCTTGATCTATGTTTTTATGTTTGCACATATTTCTTGTTTCCTATACCTCCTGCCTCCTCTACTTTACTTCTACCCATTAACTTGCCCTCCTATTACTTGCCTACCCATCTCCAAGGATCTCTCCCATATCCTCCCATTACCATAAATCTAAACAGCTTTCTGCACCCCCCTTTTACCTATTTCCTCACCCTCCCCTCTAAAGACCCCTCCCTTGTCATCCCTTCCATTCCCTATTGTTTTATTTCTTCTGAATTTAGAAGACTTTTATACTCTTCTAAATATATATGTATTGTTCCTTCTTGAACCCATTCTGAATGAAAGTAGGTTACCAAAACTACCAGCCCTCCTCCCCTATCTAATTCCTCTATATTGATTCTTCCTCTTGTACCTCATTTGTATAAAATAGTTACTCTCTTTAGCTGTTCTTAAATGGTTTTACTTTTTAAATTAATTATCATACTCAGGTTTACCCCAATATTTCTTATGAGCTACCCAAATATTAGTAAGAATCTTATACATTTTACATATATAAAAAGTAAATAATTTGTCCTTATGAATTCCTTATAATCAGTCTTTGGTACGTACCTTATATTTCTCTTGGTTCTTATATGTCAAATCTTCTATTAAGTTCAAGATTTTTTTTGCCAAAATCTTGAAAGTCTGAGAGTTTATCAAATGTCCTTGTTTTTCATTCAAGAAAATACTTAGGGGCGGCTAGGTGGCACAGTGAGTAAGAGCGCTGGCCTCGGAGTTGGGATGACCTGAGATCGGATCCGGCCTCAGAAAATGAGCACCCACACATAAATAATGACTAGCCGTGTAACCTTGAGCAAGTTACTTAATCCCAATTGCTTTAAAAAAAAAAAAAGAAAATACTTAACTTTGCAAGGTATGATATTTTTGGCTGGAGTCCAAGCTCTTTTGCTCTTTGATATATTGTGTTCCAAGACTTGTGGTCCTTTAATGCCTCTGCTGCTAGGTCTTGTGTAATTTTAATTGTGGCACCATCATATTTAAATTGTTTTAATCTTGATGTTTTTAATATTTTTATCCTTGAGCTGGATGTTTCAGAAATTTTCTATAATATTCCTATGAGTTCTCCTCATAGGATCTCTTTTAATTGTGATCAATGAATTTTTTTTCTATTTCTATCCCCCCCACCCCGTTCTAATGCTTCAGGACAATTTTCTTTAATTATTTCTCATATTATTGTATCAAGATTCTTTTTTATCATAACTTTCAGTTAGTCCAATTATTTTTATATTTTCTTTTCTAGATCTATTCTCCAAATCTGTTGTTTTTCTAATAAGATGTTTCACTTCCTCTTCTATTTTTTCATTATTCATATATTCTTTAACTATTTCTTGATCTCTTATAATTTTGCTGACTTCACTTTGCCCAATTCTAATTTTCAAGGTGTTATTTTCTTCCTTAAGATCCTGGATCTTTCTTTCCTACTTCACTGACTTTTCTTTCATAGTCTTCTTGTTTTTCTTTTATTATTCTTTTTTTAGCTTTTCTTCCATCTCTGTCATTTGATTTTTAAAGTCTTTTTAAAGATCTTGTATGAATTATTTTAGGACAGGTGACCATTTGACCTTATTCTTTGGGGTTTCTTTATTTCAATATCCTTCTCTGAAGATGAATCCCAGTCATCTCTATTCCCATAATAGGTTTCTATAGTTGGATTCTTTGTCCTTTGCCTGTCCATTATTTTTGTGGTGATAGCTTAATCATTTGTAGTCACCTCTAGCCCTGGGGTGTGGGAAATGGTGCCTCTTGCCCCAGACCTTCAGTTCTCCCCTCTAGCCTGGAACTAAAGCAAAATCTCCAACCTCCTGTAAGTGTCCACAGCCAGGGGCTTTCTGTCCCACTGCTTCTGCACTCCATGGGTGTGTGCTGGTTCCTTCTTGTCTCTGCCACCCTTCACAGCACAGCTGGGCCTGGCATTCCTTGTCAGAAGAGGTTCCCTTGATCTTCCTGGGCTCAAACACCCAAATTCCCTCACTATCCTGGGGGAAAAATTCGTGTAGCTGGGGCTTCTGTAGTCTCTCAAACCAACTAACCCCAGGTCTTGTGGCTTGTCGTTTAAGAGGTTTGCTGCTTCTTGTTGGAATGAAACTTAGACTGGACATGTTTACTCTTCACAGGGACCAAATCTCATCCTGGGATTTTTCTTCCAATCTTCTCAAATTGTCCCAGAAAGACTCCTGTGCTATCTTAACTCTTTTGCATGGGAAAATCTTGAGAGCCTGGAATTTTCTGACCTCTCTGCCATCTTCCCAGAATCCTCTCAACCTTCACTTTAATAGAAGAGCTAATCCAGCCAGCCTATTTCACAGATATTTGAACTGAGGCTGCAGGAGTAGGGGGGCAGGAGGGAAGGGGAAGAAGGCTCAGAGTCACACAGCTAATAAGTGGCAGTCATGTCTTGAACCCTGTGAAAACTAAAGCATAACAGGAACCACTGCAATCTGAGTTTTCCTTTTGAATTTTTGATTAACCTAGCCGAGTCTGTTACAGATAAGAGAGAGAAAGAAATAAAGTTGTATGGAACCTTCCCCAATTTTCTGTATGTACTTTAGCAAAGGGAAATGATTGGTGAAGAAAATGTAAAAGCTAAAGGGCAGCTACTATTAAAAGAAGTTTTTTTTTTTTAATCAAGGACACATTTTTCCTGAAAGATTTTATTTTTATCAATGTTTTTAGATGATTCTTAATGAACTAAAGAGAGAATAATGGGGAAATAGGCAAAGCAATCTCATAATTGTAAGCTAACTTCCCTGGCATCTTTCTTTTGCCTTTTTTTCTCCCCATCCTTGCCCCTCCCATACAAGAACAAAAAGGGGGGGGGGGCATGGGGAGGGGAGTGACAGGGACAGACAGGACTCCAAACACTCCCATTCCATCTGCATGACTGGTTGAAGAATAGCTGAGCAACACTTCCTTTCTTTGTCTGAGGGCATGAATGCACACACATACTTTCACAGTCATCAATATTTAAAGTATAAATGAGAGATAAAAATAGAAAAAAACATATTCTTTCTTTTTAAAGGTTTATAAACTGTCAGTAACATTGCGGTTCCAAGCAAAACATAATTAATTTACTAAGCAAATCAGGGCTAAAAAAATACTTTGTTTTTCTCACTTTTACTGCATTATCCAAAAGTTGTTCCTTCTCTATTTCCCTAGGACATCTCTGTTTTGCTGTAGCCTTTTCTTTTTTTTTTTTTGTCTTTTTGGAGGGGGGGAAGGTAGAGCAATTGGGGTTAAGTGACTTGCCCAAGGTCACACAGCTAGTAAGTATTAAGTGTCTGAGGCTGGATTAGAACTCAGGTCCTCCTGACTCCAGGGCTAGTGCTCTATTCACTGCACCACCTACCTGCCCCTGTAGCCTTTTCTTTAAAAGCTTTCTGCAGGCTTATGGAAGGCCATGACCACACAATTATACAGCTTTGGGCAATGTGAGGGAAGAGAGATATCGACACACCACCTCACTATGGAAAGAGAGGGATTACTAGACCCTTGGATTATATGGGGTGTTCAGGGAGGAATAGCACTCTGGTGTGAGGGCCTTCTCAGGGCTGCTCTTCCACCTTTGGTGTCTACCTGGCCCTCAGCTCTCACTTGTAATTTCAAGAAGCTGTAGCATGCCTGGCAGCCATATTGTCTCAACAGATGGGCTAAACCAGGTTGAAGGTAACCAACAGGCCTCAAACTCATTGGTGCGCTAGGGGGTATTTACCCCAAGTGTGTGAAGATCCTTGGTGGAATGAGTGGATGAGAACAGTTTGTTCCAACATCGATGAAGGAGGTTGAAGCAGGTGTCATGGGGGACTTAGAGCTTGGTCAGACATCAAAGATGCCAAGGTCATCCCCTGCACCCCAGGTTATCACCAGTCATCTGACTCTAGAAGATAGAGTGAGGCTAATGACTTTGTGCAAGTCTGCTTTACTGAAACCCAGCTCACACACGTATTAAGACATCATCTGTGATGTCACTGGTCCTCTGTGAAAATGAAGGACAAACCACAAGTGGACATTTAAAGGCAACTGCAGAGGTCACATTTCAGGGACAGTATTGATTGGGCCGGAGCAGGCAGAAACTAACCTGCCATGTGAAATGTATCCCTCCTTGGCTGCCAACACAGCGGAGGCAGAATTCACCTTTACTCTGGACCTTCCTTGTGACTGGAGCCCCAAGTTCAGTCCTGACACATGAACATGAGGGCTAAGGTGGTCCTTCTCCCTGAAAGTTTGTCCCATGCCCACAGATCATCCAAAGCCTCGGAGGAAGCAGATGTGTGGGGAAGCCAATAAGCAGGGAATACAGAGGTGAGAGAAGACCCAGCAGCAGTGATCTCCTTTGACTCCAGGATCTGATCGCTTTTTAATGGGTCAGCTACCAGGCCCAAGGAGTAGGAAAAAAAGTAATGCTCAGGGCCATGGTAGAGGACATGGGCGGGAAGAAGGTGGGTTGTATCCCAATGTTCAATGAGGGAATGGAGGCCTTAATGGTGCAGATGTGGCTAGGACAATGCCATAGATGTATTAGAGGACAACAAGGTTCAGAAGGACCACCAAGGTGACGTAGTATAGCCCCTGGGTGTTTGACACCCTGAACCCAAACACTGTTCACCCTATCCTAGTTACACCTCTGCTCTCAACTTCATTTCCCTTCATCAGGCCAAAATGCCACCAGTCACATGACTCAGATTCACAAGAACTTCTCATACTAGATGGAGAAGGGACTTCAAGCACCTCCTGCTTCCAGACAAATTTAACATAATAAAACAGTGCTTTTTAATCCTCCATTAAGTATGTTTTTAGGAATTTGATTTCACAATCTTTATCAATAACATTCTGTTATTTAGTCATCTTAGAATACAGTTCCAAGATTTAGAAATTTGGAAACAGAAGGACTCTAAACAAACTCCTGATGGAAAATCTCACCGGGGGTCTCATCAAAGGAAAGGGCCCCATTTCTGTCTCAGATGAGGCCTGGAGTGCAGTCATATTGTCACATAGGCTCATTTTACAGATGAGAAAATAGAGGCATAGGGGGGTGGTAAATAACTTACTCAACATTATACAGCTAATCTGCATTATATTCAGATATATAGAGTTAAGGTCTCCTACCCTGTACTCTAAGAGTCTTATGCCTGAGCCATCCATTTGTTCAGATAAACTCTCTCTTACCATTATTTAAACTAATTTCTTCTTATTAGTGTTTAGCATGTGGGAAGCCATTAATAAATGTTTGTTGACTGACTGATTATTAGTCTTTTCTTTTGAGAAGATGGGAAACTTCCTGACCAAATATGAAGTGGCCTACCACCTTAGTAGCTAATCCCTGTCACTAGAGGCTTTCAAGGATTGAACATCATCATCAAATAAACTAAATTGCCTCTAAGTGTTGACACAGAAGGAAAAACCCACTACAACTGGGTTTGGGAATGAAAATGGAATTGCTACAGTTAATAACCTAGGGATACTCACCAGCCTACCTTCCACATACAGCTGTTATCAGCCAAACACCTTTAAGAAGAAGTAGGTCTTCCATTGTTAGGATTTGTTCACTAGTCCCTCATAATTATTATGTTTTATTTTTATTTTGTTTTTATAATTTTTCTTTTTTCAGTTAACAAGTTAAATTAAATTTTTATATTAATCCATCCCTCCCACTACTACCTCTCAATGAGCAAATTTTTTAAAAAGGTAGGAAGGAAGGAAGAAAGGAAGAAAGAAAGAAAGAAAGAAAGAAAGAAAGAAAGAAAGAAAGAAAGGAAGGAAGGAAGGAAGGAAGGAAGGAAGGAAAGGAAGGAAGGAAGGAAGGAAGGAAGGAGAAGAAAGAAAGAAAGAAAGAAAGAAAGAAAGAAAGAAAGAAAGAAAGAAAGAAAGAAAGGAAGGAAGGAAGGAAGGAAGGAAGGAAGGAAGGGAAGGGAAGGAAGGAAGGAAGGGAAGGAAGGAAGGAAGAAGAAAGAAAGAAAGAAAGGAAGGAAGGAAGGAAGGAAGGAAGGAAGGAAGGAAGGAAGGAAGGAAGGAAGGAAGGAAGAAGAAAGAAAGAAAGAAAGAAAGAAAGAAAGAAAGAAAGAAAGAAAGAAAGAAAGAAAGAAGAAAGAAAGAAAGAAAGAAAGAAAGAAAGAAAGAAAGAAAGAAAGAAAGAAAGAAAGAGAAGAAGAAGAAAGAAAGAAAGAAAGAAAGAAAGAAAGAAAGAAAGAAAGAAAGAAGAAAGAAAGAAAGAGAAGAAGAAAGAAAGAAAGAAAGAAAGAAAGAAAGAAAGAAAGAAAGAAAGAAAGAAAGAAAGAAAGAAAGAAAGAAAGAAAGAAAGAAAGAAAGGAAGGAAGGAAGGAAGGAAGGAAGGAAGGAAGGAAGGAAGGAAGGAAGAAGAAAGAAAGGAAGGAAGGAAGGAAGGAAGGAAGGAAGGAAGAAAGAAGAAAGGAAAGGAAGGAAAGGAAGGAAGAAAGGAAGGAAGGAAGGAAGGAAGAAGAAAGAGAAAGAAAGAAAGAAGGAAGGAAGGAAGGAAGGAAGGAAGGAAGGAAGGAAGGAAGGAAGGAAGGAAGGAAGGAAGAAGAAAGAAAGAAAGAAAGAAAGAAAGAAAGAAAGAAAGAAAGAAAGAAAGAAAGAAAGAAAGAAAGAAAGAAAGAAGGAAGGAAGGAAGGAAAGAAAGAAAGAAAGAAAGAAAGATATGTATAGATGGATAGTCTTTGGTTATCTGTCCATCTCATTGCTCTGATAGTGAGTCTTGACGGAACACTCACCATCTTAGGAAGAAAGCTACTAGAGTAACTGTTTCCTATTTATTCCCATTTATCTGCCTGTAATTGGTTTAAGATGCCATTCCAAAGTCTTGGCACAGTTAGTACCATGTGGGAATATACTTGATACAGCACTTATGTTCAGCAGATGATGACTAACTATTAATCCCCATCTAATAAATATAGACATTATCTATTTCCTTCCAGGAAATGACATTAAATTTCCTTCCAAACCAGAGATTCCAGTTTTCTTGCTAGTTATCTTTTTTGTAATAACTTGTACAATTTTCTTGTAATAATTGCACGAGTGGTATATTTTCCATAGGACTAGGAGGATCTAGGTTGGAGACAGAAAGACCTGGGGTCAAATACTGCTTCTGACACATACTAACAATATAAACAAAGGCAAGTCACATAATTTCTTTTAAAAATTATTATTTATTTTTTAACATTCTCTGGTTTTTATATTTTAAGTTCCAAATTCTCTCCCTCCCTCCTACCCCTTCCCCCACTCACTGAGAAGGTAAACAATATGATATTGATCATACATGTGAAATCATGCAAAAATTTCCCTATTTAGCCATATTTCAAAAAAAAGAAAGAAAAATAAAATGAGAAAAATATACCTCAATTCGCACTCAGAATTCATCAGATCTCTCTATGGAGATAGACAGCATTTTATCTTAATGAGTCCTTTGAAATTGTCTTGGATCATTATATTGATCAGAGTAGCAAAGTCTTTCACAATTGATCATTCCAACATTGCTGCTACTATGCACAATGATCTCTAAATTCTTCATTTTGCATCAGGTCATATAGGTCTTGACATGTTTTTTTTTTTTTTTTTTCTGAAACCACCTCACTCATCTTTTCTCATAGCACAATAGTACTTCACCACAATCATATATCATAATTTATTCAGTTATTCCCCAGTAATGAGCATGTCCTCAATTTCCAATTCTTTTTTTTGTTTGTTTGTTTTTTGGAAGGCAATTGGGGTTGTGATTTGTCCAAGGTCACATGGCTAGTTTTTGTGTTAAATATCTGAGATTGGATTTGAACTCAGGTCCTCCTGACTCCAGGGCTGGTGCTCTATTCCTTATGCAACCTAGCCACCCCTCAATTTCCAATTCTTGACCACCACATAAAGAATTTCTAAAAATATTTTGTACATATACATCCTTTGCCTTTTTCATTGATCTCCTTGGTATACAGAACTAGCAATGATATTGCTGGGTCAAAAGGTATGCACAGCTTTATAGCCCTTTGGGCCTACTTCTAGATTGTTTTCCAGAATGATCAAACCATTTCACTACTCCACCAGCATCAAAACTTTTAATGCCTCCAAACAATTCCCTAATCCCTAGATCGTAGAGGAAGTTTTTTTTTTCTCATTAAACAAATTCTTTATTAACTTCTGTTTTACATCATTCATTTCTGCCAGATTTTACAATTATTTTCCCCCCTATTTTTCCCATACCCACCCTCCCAGAACAGCAGTCCCACAAGATATCACTTCCTCCAATCTGCTCTCTCCCATATCTTCTCCCATACCCCCTTCGACTTTTCAATTAGAGGAAGGTGAATCCTTGTGTCCCAATGCCTGCACACCTTATCTCCCAATTACAAACAAAGGAGTATTAATAATAGTATTTATATATATTTGAAACATTTAATGTTAAGACCTCGAATTTCAGATCCATTTCCTTCCTCCCTTGTCACCCATTCCCTCTGGGGAGATAAGTAATTCAGTATATGTTGTACATGTCTAGCTATGCAAAACATTATAATAGTAGATATATTGTACAAGGCTGCTTATAATTCCCTCCCACTCATCCCACCCCCCACCTGGTCCATTCCCTACTTGATCCTGTCCCTCTTCTATAGTGGCTACTTCCAACCTCCCCTCACCCCAAGGATGCCCTCCCATCCATCATCCTCCTCTCATCCCCCTTCCCCCTATTCTGCTGCAGGTTGAGATATCCCATTTAGTATGTATGTCATTCTCTCCCTGAACCAAATTCAGTGAAAATGTGGTTTCGCCTTTTTGCCTTCCTATTTTTCCCCTCCCTTGCAGCCACTTCCCCTTGCTTCTTCTACATAAGACACTTTACCCTACCCTGTCTCTCCCCATCTCCTCTTGCCACTTTCCTCTCTCACCTCATAATTTCACCCCTTAAGTATCCTCCCTTCCCAACAAAGTCAACCTATGCCCTCTATCCATGTATAACTGTAAACATATATACACACATTCACATATGTATTCATGTGACCATACACCCTTCTTCCATTATTTTCATACTGAGAAAAGTTCCATCAGTCACAGTTACTGTTTTTCCATATAGGAATGTAAATAGTTCAACTTTGATAAGTTCCTTTTGATTTCTTTTCCCTGATTACCTTCTCAGGCATCTCTTACTTCTTCCCTCTGGATGTCAAATTTTCTATTCAACTCTGGTTTTTTCCTCAAGAATGCTTGAAAGTCCTCTATTCCACTGAATGACCATATTTTCCCCTGAAACAAAATACTCAGTTTTGCTGGGTAGGTGACCCTTAGGGTCATTCCCAGGTCTTTTGCCCTCTGGAATATCATATTCCATGCCCTTCAATCCCTCAGTGTAGAAGCTGCCAGGTCCTGTGCTATTCTGATGGTGTTTCCACAACATTGAAATTGTTTCTTCCTGGCTGCTTGTAGTATTTTCTCCTTGATCTGGAGATTCTGGAACCTGGCTATAATATTCCTGGGAGTTTTCTTTTTGGGATCTTTTTCAGGAGGTGATCAATGGATTCTTTCAACCTCTATTTCCCCCACTGGATCTAAAACATCAGGGCAATTTTCATTGAGAATTTCTTGAAGGGTGATTTCTAGGTTCTTTCTTTGATCATGGCTTTCAGGTAGTCCAATAAATTTTAATTTGTCTCTCCTGGATCTATTTTCCAGGTCAGTGGTTTTTCCCATGAGATATTTCACATTGCCTTCTAATCTTTCATTTGTTTGGATCTGCTTAACAGTATCTTGATTTCTCATAAAGTTATTAGCTTCCATTTGCTCCAGTCTAACTCTGAAGGAATGAATCTCCTCAGTGAACTTTTGAGATTCTTTTTCCATCTGGCAAATTCGACTTTTTAAGTCATTCTTCTCCTCATTGCTCTTTTGGGCCTCCTTTGCGATTTGAGCTAGTCTATTTTTTAAGGTGTTGTTTTCCTCAGTCACACTGTTGACTCTCATTTCATACTTTTCCTGCATCCTTCTCATTTCTCTTCCCAATTTTTCCTCCACTTCTCTTATTTGATTTTTAAAGTCCTTCTTAAGGACCTCTATGGCCTGCAACCCACTCATGTTTTCCCCTGGGGCTTTTGGAGCAGGACTTCTGACCTCACCACCCTCCTCTCGCTCTATGCTTTGATCCTCTTTGCCCCCAAACTAGCAGTCTAAGGTTGCATTTTTCTGTTTAATTTGTCTCCTTTGCCTTGGCATGTTGCCACTTAATTACTTGACTTTTGGGCTTGTTGCCACACTATGGCCTGGCGCCAGATGGGAACTTTTGTCCCGAATGTGTGGGGGGGCCAACTTCCCTTTCTGGCAAGCTGGAAACCCACCCACGACCTCCACCCCAGATCACAATCCAGATCCAGGGAGGTTAAAGCAAGAGCGATTACTCCCCAAGACTGATCGCTGGATCTCCCTACAGTTCGCAGGCCAGGAGCTGGAGCTGCCTCTGAAAACTACAAAATGGCATTTCATGTCAGTGGCTTCTAGCCCCCAGGGAGGAAGCTGATGCGTTCCCCAAATACTGGTCCCAAAGTCCATAGGGCACTAACCTCTCACTTTGTCCTAGGCATGTCTATGTTGATAACTCTGGAATTGCGACAGCTGCTGGTGTTCGGGGTCCCTCCAGCCAGCTGCTGGCCCTGCCGCCCTGGGGCTAAAACCACAACTCAGGCGGACCTGTGCTCATCTCCCCACGCACTGTGCTGCTGGCACTGCGCTGGTCCTTCCTGCAGGGCTGCTGAACTGTCCTCAGCGGGAGGTTAGCTTCTCTGTGTTGTTCTATGAGTGCTGGGGCTCCAGAAGTTGTTCAGAGTCCCCTTTTACATAGTTTGGAGGTAGTCTGGGGGGAAGAGGGGCTTAGACACACTGTTTCTACTCCGCCATCTTGGCTCCTCCATTGCTGCTGCTGCACTTTCAGCCACCGGCACCCTAGCTTGGCTTCTAGTAGAGGAAGTTTTTACCTTAAAATTTCCCCACATTGGGGTGTCTAGGTGGCACAGTGAGTAGAGCATCAACCCTGGAGTCAGAAGGACCTGAGTTTGGATCCAGCCTCAGACACTTAACGCACACACAAACAAAAGCCTAGCCATGTGACCTTGGGCAAGTTACTTAACCCCAATTGCCCTCCAAAAGGCAAAAAAAAAAATTCCCCACATGAATAAAATTACAAGTATGAAATAAAGAGTGAATGGATATATTCATGTTCTTGTGAACAGTTAAGTCTCCTATTTGCCTTTTCTTTGATGTGTCACATATCACTTGATAAAAGTTTAAACCAGATGATCTTTTAGTACCAAGAACTAAGAGAAAAGTATCCAGGAGCCTCTAAGTTTGACTAATTGATTATCTAAAGAATTCCAGCTCCTGTCAAAGCAAATCTGTTTTGTTTTGTTTTGTTTTGTTTTTTGTTTTTGTTTTTGTTTTTTTTTTTAAAGCAATTGGGGTTAAGTAACTTGCTCAAGGTTACACGGCTAGTCATTTGATTTATGCGTGGGTGCTCATTTTCTGAGGCCGGATCTGATCTCGGGTCATCCAAACTCCGAGGCCGGCGCTCTTACTCACTGCGCCACCTAGCCGCCCCTTGTTTTGTTTTTTTATATTTATTTTCCTGATACTATTCTTCTTATTTTATTTTTTTTTCAAAATTCAGAGATTTTTTTAAACAACTTAAATATGTACCTAACCATTGCTGAGTATAGTACAGTATTACTTCCCAGGATATACCTGTCAAAATCCTGTTAATACATCTCAATATGACGTTAGCTCTTAATAACACTGTGTTGCAATGAGGTGGCAACTGGGATTGGAGTCAAGAAAACCCAAGTTCAAATCTGACCTCAGACACTTCCTAGCCCTGTGACCCTGGACAAAGCACTTAACTCCTGCCTGCCTCAGTTTCCCCAACTGTAAAATCAGGATAATAATAGCACCTACCTCACAGGCTTGCTGTGAGGATCAAATGAGATAAATGTTTAGCACAGTGCGTGGTACATTGTAGGTACTTAAATATTTGTTCTTTCCCATCCTTCTCCCTGCCCTGAGTGATTTACCATGGATCACCATGCTTTCTTCCCTGTTAATCTGTCTTGTCTTTGCCCATTTTGATATTGCATAATTGACTTGTTGACCCTAAATCTAAAACTTTGCATTGGACCCTTATGAATGCCATCTCAACCCCCAATTCTGCAATCTTCAGTTCCAAAGAAAGAAGAAAACAGTTTATTTCATTAAATTATTATATAGTCCTAATAAAGAGGGACTGGTCTCTTGCAAGTTTTGTATACCTGTGGAGACATTGTGAGTACTCGAATATTAAATCAATTAGCCAAACTTAGAAGCTCCTGGATACTTTTCTCTTAGTTCTTGATACTAAGGATTATTTGGTTTAAACTTTTATCAAGTGATACGTGGCTCATCAAGAGAAGCAGGGTTAGAAGAATCCCATTTGTCATTTGGCAGGTAGGTGGTACAGTGGATAGAATGCCGAACCTGGATTCAGGATGATCTAAGTTCAAATACAGCCTCAAATACTGTGTGACCCTGAGCAAATCACTTAACCTCTCTCTGCCTCAATTTAGTAAAATGGGGGTGATATTAGTAGCACCTACCTCCCAGGGTTGTTGTAAGAACAAAATGGGGTTACATTTGTAAAGCACATTACAAACCTTAAAATATTATGCAAATGTTAGGCGTTCCGATTATTAGAATATTGAAGCTGTTGCTAGAATAGGATTTAGATCCCAAGACTTCCCAAAGCAAAAGGATCACTGGGGCTCAAAAAAGGAGAAGCATTGGAAACTGAATAGATTAGGAAAATATCTTTTACTCAGCAGGTTTTTCCCTTCCATTTCCAGAACTTCTTCACATGAATACTACATCTGAAAAAGAATGTTCCCAGAGAGATGCTAATTGAACTCTCTGGTACTGCCTTTCTAATTTTTTACTACTACTGATTTTTCTCAATGAGTCGCCTCCTACTGAGTAATCTATAGCTAGACGTAACAAAGGGCATTATTTTATTGATTGGACAAAACAGGGAGCATGAGCTCTGGAATTCAGAGAGAGCAAACCTTTTCCCACGTATAATCTTCAATCACACATATAGACTAAATTTCAAAAAGTTTTCCAGCATTTGATCATTTTCCTTTTGTATAAAGTAATCCTTCCAGGCAACAGTTTCTCCTTTTACAGAGTTTCAAAGCCTTCTGTAGTCATTATGACACAAAATTATTCCTTTCTTCCATGGTGGGTAATAAACAACTGTGAGGCCCGAATAGACAATGTGAGTTTCTGATGATTCACCTCTAGTCTAAGACAGTAAAAAAGACATTATGATAGAACCCTTTGATCCTATTTATATTAAAATTAAAATGCCTCTAGTTGAAATGGTGCTAAAAGCAGTGCTAATTTTAGTCCCCTGGACGCCTTTAAAGAAAGATGGTTTTTCAGAAACTCACCATTAGATTGGGAGGAATCTGTTCACTCTTACATTTCCAAGGCACTCCTAGAGCTTGATTTTCCTTTTCTCAAGCACTTTATCCCAAAAACACATTTGAGCACAAGACCCGCAAATTGTCAGCACATGATTTGGTGAACAGATGATGGTAATCATGATAATTATGGATTAGTAGCTACCGTACAGTATAAAAATAGATACATCCTGCCTTTTGCCCAGTGGGTTCATCACCTCAAGAAAGCAGGCAAAATAACTGAGACATAAAAGCCAATACTGACAGATGTTAGATTAGTGGTATAGTTAAGGATCTGGCACTTCAATTTTCATTTTTCTTTTAACCCAACCAATATCCCCCAAAATCATCCCCAGGAGAAGAAAATGAATTAGGAGCTCAGATGTCAAGAGTATATTGGAAGAAACCACTATGATATAGTTCAAAGGGAGCAGAATTTGGAGTCATAGCATTTGGGTTCAAATCCGGACTCCATTTCTTACTGTCTATGTGGCACAGAACAAGTCACTTAATCTTTCTGGTTTTTCATATCCTCGTGGATAAAATGAGAGAACTGGACTAAATCACATGTAAGTTCCTTTCTAACTAGGATTCTATGAGGAACTCACATTAAGTAGGAAAGAGAAAGTGTTTCAGGAGTGTTGTTCATTAATTCAAAAAGACTTTATTGAGCTCATGTTGTACTCCCAAAATTATAGCAGGAAAAACAGAAAAGAAGAAGAAAGAGATCTTGTCCTCAAGGTTCTTGCAATCTACCAACATGGAGAAAGACATAGGACTTTATTAACCAGCAGCTAAAGATTTCTTTTCTAATGAGGTAGGTGTTTGGAAAATTACATCAATCATGAGTGTACATATATAACCTATAGCAGATTGCTTGCCTTTTGAGGGAGGGTGGGGAAGGAAGGAAAGATGGGAGAAAAAAATCTTTTTTTTTTTTTTTTTTAAGCAATTGGGGTTAAGTAACTTGCTCAAGGTTACACGGCTAGTCATTATTTATGCGTGGGTGCTCATTTTCTGAGGCCGGATCTGATCTCGGGTCATCCCAACTCCGAGGCCGGCGCTCTTACTCACTGCGCCACCTAGCCGCCCCTTTAGGGCAATTGGGGTTAAGTAACTTGCCCAAGGTTACACGGCTAGGTTTTTTTGTTCGTGTGGATTAAGTGTCAGAGGCCGGCTCCGAACTCAGGTCCTTCTGATTCCAGGGCCGGCGCTCTATTCACTGC
>WOXC01002419.1:0-91038 GCA_011680675.1 Gymnobelideus leadbeateri | reverse complement strand
GCAAAGGATGTCCAAAATTCAATGAGGAGAAGATTGCCTTAAAAAGCAGAATTGGCCAAATGGAAAAGGAGGTCCAAAAGTTCAGTGAAGAAAATAAATCCTAATAAATTAGAATGGAGTAAATGGAAGCTAGTGATATTGTGAGAAATCAAGAAATTATAACACTAAACCAAAAGAATGAGAAAAAGAGAAGATGCTGTGAAATATCTCTTTGTGTAACCCATTGACACAGAAAATAGGTCCAGGAGAGATAATTTAAAACGTATTTTACTGCAAGAAATCCATGATAAAAAAGGAGCCTTGACATCATCTTTCAAGAAATTATCGAGGGAAACTGCCCCAAAATTGTAGAACTAGGGGTTAAAATAGAAATGGAAAGAATCCACCAATCATCTCTTGAAAGTAATCCCCAAAGGGAAACTCCTAGGAGAATTGTAGTCAAATTCCAGAGTTGCCAGTTTAAGGATAAAATTTTGCAAGCATCCAGAAAGAAACAGTTCAAGTATTGTGGAAATAAAATCAGGGTAATACAAGATCTGGAAGCTTCTACATTAAGGGATCAGAGGGCTTGGAATATGTTACTCAGGACTTCCAAGGAACTAGGACCAAAACCAAGAAACACTTACCCATTAAAACTGAGTACAGCCTTTCAGGAGAAGAAAAAATGATGTTCAATGAAATAAAGGACTTGCAAGCATTCTTGATGAAAAAAATAGAGCTGAATAGAAAATTTTACTTTCAAATATAAGTATCAAGAAAAGCACGAAAAGGCAAATAGGAAAGAGAAATCATAAGGGGCTTATTAAAGTTTAACTGTTTACATTCCAATATGGAAAGATGATATTTGTTACTCATGAGACATTTCTCAGTATTAGGGTAGATGGAGGAAATATACATATACATATACATATACATGTACATATACATGTACATGTACACATACATAGACTCTCATAAATATGTATGTGTATATATGTGTGTGTATATATATATATATATATATGTGTGTGTGTGTGTGTGTGTGTGTGTGTGTGTGTGTGTGTGTACACAGAGGCCATAGGGTGAATTGAATATGAAGGGATGATATCTAAAAATAAAATTAAAGGGTGAGAGAGGAAGCTACTGGAAGAAAGAGAAAGAGAGAGGTAGAATGTAATAAATCATCTCACATCAAAGAGGCAAGAAAGATAACATACAATTGAATTGGGTATGGAAATCTATCTTACACTACAGGAAAGTAGAGGGGGAAGTAGATAAGGGAGTGGGATGATAGAACTTAAGGCAGATTTGTGGCCGTGTAATCAGAAAAGTAAAAGGAAAAATAGAATAAATGGAGAATGGGACAGGATAGAGGGAAATATATTTAGTCTTTTACAACATGACTATTATGCAAGTGTTTTGAACGACTACATATGTATAACCTATATCAAAATCTTTGCCTTCTCATTGAGGGTGGGAGGAGAGGGAAGAAACTCAAATATTTTCTAAATGAGTGTTAAAAATTGTTTTTATATGCAGCTGGAAAATAAGATACATAGGCAATGTGGTATAGAAATCTATCTTTCCCTAGAGGGAAATAGAAGGGAAGGGGATAACAGGAGAGGTTGATATAAGGAAGGACAGATTGGGGGAAGGGGTAATCAGAATATATGCTTTCTTGTGATGGGGGCAGGGAGGTATGGGGAGAAAATTTGGTCCTCAAAATATTTTGAAAATAAATGTTGACAATTGAAATAAGTCACTTAACCTCTATTTGCCTAACTTTCCTTATCTTAAAAATTAAGATAATGATAGGACTTCTCAGAGTTGTGGTGAGGATCAAGTGAGATTATGAAGTGCTTAGAAGAGTCTCTGGCACATTGTGAGTTCTATATAGATGTTAGTTATTATCATTAATTTTGGGGACATGACTAATATGAGAATGTGTTTTGTATGACTACACACACATATATAATCTTGAGTTACTTGAATTCTCCATGGAAATGGAAAGGAAATGTAAAACTAAAAATAAAACAAAATTGCATTTACAAACAAGAAATAGAGTCCTTCCACCAATAATATGTACACTTGGGTTGATTAACTTGGACTGCTATTGTCAGTTCCTGTTTTTAAATCTGTTTCAGTAATTGACTTTTCTGCTTTGTTAGACCAATATAAAATATTTCCCATGATTACTGCAATAACTTTCTGTTTGGCAGATAGTTGGCACCATTTATGGAATGTTGGACTTGTAATCTGGAAGAAATAAATTTAAATCCTGACTCAGATGACACTAGTTTTGTGACCCTGGATAAATCACCTGATCTCTCTCAGTCTTCTTTTTCTCACCTATAAAATTTAGAATTTAATAGAACCTACATCCCTGGGATGTTATGAAGAATAAAGAGCCTAGAAATGTTGTGTTTTACAACATTAGAGGGCTATCTATTATTTATAATTAGTTGCTAAATGTTTTGATTTTGCCTCATTATTCATATTTTTACCTACCTGTAGCATCTGACATCATTGAACCACCACTTCTCCTAGATTGACTTTCTTTTCTTAGCTTTAGTTATGTACCTATTTAGCTCCAAAATAATACTATCATTATTTTTATCATTATACATCACCAATCTCTCCTAATTTGCCTTCTACATGAATGACCATCGTTGTGCTTTTTCTTAATAATTAGTAGCAATTAAATCTCACTTATTCCTTTTCTCTCTCTTTCTATGCACTTTCCCTTGGTAATCTTATAAATCTCCACTGGTTCAATTATTAACTATCAGCACATGATTCCCAGATATCTATATCCAACTCTAATCTTTTTCTAAGCCCCATTCAAGAATGACCAATTCTCTATTGGACATATCCAGTTGGATATTCTATAGGCATCTAAATTTCAACCTTTCTAAAACAGAGCACAATATCTCCCCTGAGAAACCCATCTTTCTCATAAAAATTCTTTATTTCTCTTAAGGATATCTTTAAACCATCTTGGTTAGAAAGTTCAATTATTTTCTACTCTATCATCTTCTTCACCCATTATATTTATCAGTTGCCTAGTCTTTTAAAATTCTATTTGTATAATATTTAATAATGTCCTCAGAGCTCTATATATTTAAGCCACAGGTTTAAATGATCTTATTAGATGGAAATGATCTAGCCAATGGAGTTATTCCTTCCCAAGATGATTTCACAGTATTTTCTAATTAGGTCATATTGTTTCTGACCTGCGAATGACAGTTGATATTGCCGTAAGTGTGGGAAACTAACAGAATTAGATGTATCATTTCATCAGTTATATTTTTTATTGGAATAACATAATTATACAGTGGTGCTTGTATCTAGGACTTGTGGATTTAAGCTCTAATGTGTTTTTTTTTTAAGTTTTATTTGCAGTTGGGAAGAATGGAGAATCATTTAATCTCTCTTATTTGTCTTCCTTAGTTGTTTACATATAACGGAGGGTAAGGTTAATTAATTCATGTTTGCCAAGGGCTTTCAGTTTCTGGAATGAAAGAAGCTGTTTAAGGCAGTCTAAGTGCTAGGTATTATTTTGACTATACTTTACAAAATGTCTTTTACTTTGTTCTCCATTTCTTGTTATGGAGTCAGTGGTTGCTGTGAATTATATTACTTTCTCCACAAAAATCATTGGAATTCGCATATTTCATTATAACTATGCTATTACCTTCATCTACTTCAAGCACCCTCATATTTCCTGTGTCCAAACTTGGGAACTGTTAACTCTTATAGCTATTTTATAACCTTTTCTCCACTAAAGTGTGCGTGCTCAGAAGCCAAAATTTTAGGACTCCATTCCTTGGAACATATGTACTCCTAAGATAAATTTGGATGCTCTAGTAAAAAAAAAAGTCTATCCAATATTAATATATTTCTTGTCCATTTTAGTTAACATATTGTCAGATGTTTAATTAGGAATAAATTTTAAACTCCCTTGCCTTGGTTTTATGAAGTTTGTAAGTGATTTCACAGCTCCTGGATAATTAATTCTACTATTATTCTTTGATCCTTAATCAACATTTCACATTTTGCTGTTTATTTTTAATAGTACCCTGCAGCTTTTGTGTTTACTATGTTCCCACCTTATTTTCAAGACATGAAAACAAAGCACATAATACTGCAGTTTAAACAACAAGAAGGAACACCTTTAAAAATTATCAACAGAAACAAAGTTCCTTAGTTCTTGGTAAATAAAAATAATATAGTATTCCATTTATTATCCACTCTAAAGAGTACATACAGACATATCTATATCATATACATTTTGACAGTGTGATAATTAAAATGGAAAATAGTCTAATATTTTAAAAATTAATACGTTGAAATGCATTTCACCAAAACATAATAACAAGGGATTTGTGAGCTCTACTGAACATCAAAAGATTATAAACATGCTCCTGATCTCTAACCTGAAAGCCTTTAAAAAGTAACTAGGTTCAGTAGATAGAGAGCTGGTTGGGATCCAGAAGCGCATGGTTCAAATCTTGCCTCAGACACTCTATGCTTCTTAGAAGATATGAACTACTTAGTCAGTTAATTATCCTCTGTTTGCCTCTTTTTCTCCATCTCTAAAATACAGGGAGGTGACTATATGATCTTTAAGGTTTTCTTTTCTTGACTTTGAGAATCTATGAACAAAATCTTACTGATTCTGTCCAATATTTAAGATTATATTCCTTTTCCCTTTATATGGAGTTTTTGGATAGAAATCCAAAAGAAGTTTATCAATATTAATTGAATCAGTGTCATCTTCAATTTAAATATCATAAATACACAATTACTTAAAATTTTGAGATGAGAAAGACCTGGAGGTGATAGATCTTATCAAAAAAGTAGTTTCAGGGTTGTTAAAACACTAATTTATAAGAACTAGGTCAATCTGTGTATTTATTGTTCATTACATCACTGCAGGTGTAAAAAATCAGTGTTTACTAAATCGAAATGACTTATTTTCAAGGTCACAAAACCAAGCAAAACGTATTACAAGAAGAAAACTAGACCATCTAGAAACATGGATATGATTTAAAGACTCTGATGTTAGGGAAGATACACTCCCTTAGTATTTCAACCACCGTGCTATACATAATGACAAAGATGGAAGGGAAACATCCAAGAGAAACTGCTGGACTGATAACCATGACACAAAAGAAAAAAGAATGGGATCATTTTATCTGAAATCATAGTTGCTTTGACATATCATAATACTTAATATAAACTTGAATGTGTGATATGAAATGGTTTGTACAATTAATATATCATACAGGCTGAAGATTTGGTCTTCATTCTTCTTCCCCAACAAACTCTACAATAAAGAGAACCTCATTTAGCTGGTAGTGTTAGACTTGTGGTCAAGTAGACCCTGCAGCAAAAACTCCCTCTGACACTTAGTAGCTGTATGACTTAGCAAGTAATTCGGCTTTTGTGTATCTCCATGAACTTGACAAGTACTCTGCTAAGACATTAACTAGTTGAATCTAGGTTGGTGGAGGCCATTTCCAAATTGGGAATTCTCCACACAGACAAAAATATATATGTTTTGTGAAGTCACATGTGGTCATTTCCAAGGAAAGTTACAGTGCTTCTTTTAAGATTCCATTGACAGCTGTATCAAGAAATATGCACTTTGATAGATAAAATATAGATTTAACTCTACCATTGAACCTGACCCAAAAAGAAGGGTATAGAGCTGACTGAATTAAACAAAAGACAATATAATGGTTTAGTAATTACCATGTAAACACCCTATCATTACAGTGTGAATATGTGATTGCCTCTTTCCTGCTAAAGGAGAACTCAGTTTACATGGTATTTACTTTTGGAATTATTAAGTGTAATTATAGGGTATCTTTCATGACTATGGAAACAGAGTGAAATTTGGCTTTAAGAATCTTTATGCCCTTAGAGTCAACAGTTATTTTCCAAAAGTCATTCATTGTAGATACTAATGCATTTGCCTATCACTTTCTCATTTTCCTTAAGTAATTGAAGTTCAACTTATGATGATCAAATGAGGAGGTTTTTCTTTTTCTCGAAACTCCTACATTCCCTAAAAATCTAATAAAACCACACTCACGTTGACTATGGATGAACAAAATTGCAGTGGAGAACACGACAACTATAACCAGATTATACTTTAAGAAATCTAAATGACTAAGTTTTTTATCACAATCATACCACATTATATAAAGATCTCTATTATATTAATTATCATATACTGCACTAAAAGACTCTTTTATGAGTTATACTAATTCAAATTTTTGTATAATCAAATATTACAGTGAATTGTGACACAGTATAGCAATGTATTATCTATATTAACTGCTGTGTTGTTTATCACGTAACTGTAATATTGCAGAATAAATAGGTAGGTGGCTGGCCAAAGATTCAGCTTTATCCTGCTTCAAGGCCCCCTTCTGACACATGATATGGTAACCATGTGTCCAAGAAAAAAAGTGATTTGTCTTGTCATT
Source organism: Gymnobelideus leadbeateri (assembly GCA_011680675.1). Classification (NCBI taxonomy): domain Eukaryota; kingdom Metazoa; phylum Chordata; class Mammalia; order Diprotodontia; family Petauridae; genus Gymnobelideus; species Gymnobelideus leadbeateri. The sequence continues at coordinate 84,562 of WOXC01002419.1, read as the reverse complement.
ATTCACAGGCAATTCTATAAGATTCAAAATAACAGAAATGTGACCTACATAAGTAAATGACTAGTCAGTTTCTCCACTGATGTGTTTACTATAGAAGCAGCTAGATGCCACAGAGGATAGAACACACACATATTAGAGCACAGACCAGGAGAGGAATAAATACCTCTCCTTAGATCATACCACCTTGGAAGAACTGCAAATTTACAGGTCCCTAGAAGTATATCCAAAAACAGCTGCACAAGACTTCTGAAGCTTGAGACAATCTGCAGATGTAGAGCCCCACTTTAACAAAGTTAAAAATCAAGTAATCACTCTCCCTTACAGATCTTGAAAAACCCAGAAAATACCTCCCCAAGAAAAATCCTGGAACAGGAGACTAGAAAAACATGGTGTAGTAGGTTTTTTTTTTTTTTTTGTTTATTTGTTTGTAGCTTGTGAGACTAGGGGAATTAACAGGTCGACCAAACTAATATAATAAAAATTATAATTCTTTCTAAATTAATTTACTTATTCAGATTCATACCAATCAAGCTACCAAAATTATTTTATAAACCTAGAAAAAAATAATAAAATTCATCTGGAAGGACAAACTATTCAGAATATCAAGTGAAAAGAAATGCTAGGGAAGGTGACCTAACCATATCAGATCTTAAATTGTACTATAAAGCAGCAATTATCAAAATTTCTTGGTACTGGTGGATCAGTGGAATAGGTTAGGTACATAAGACACAGTAGTCAATGCCTATAGTAAACTATTATTTTATAAACACAAGACCCCAGGTTCTGTGATAAGAATTCACTACTTGAAAAAAAACCTTCTGGAAAAACTTGGAAATAGTAGGGCAGAAATTGGGCATAGACCAACATCTTACACTATATAACAAAATAAAGTCAGAATGGGTACATGATTTAGATACTAAGGCTGATATTATAATCAAACTGGGGGAGCAAGAAATAGTTTACCTGTCAGATTCATGGAGAACAGAAGAATTTATGAACAACCAAGAGATAGAGAATATTATGAAGTGCAAAATGGATAATTTTAATTATGTTAAATTGAAAAGTTTCCAGATTTTTTTTTACAAAGTCAATGCAATCAAATATATGAAGGAAACAGAAAATTGGGAAAGAATTTTTATAGCCAGTGTCTCTGATAAAGGCTTCATTTCTCAAATATATAGAGAAACAAACCAAATTTATAAGAATACATGTCATTCCCCAATTGTTAAATGGTTAAAGGATATGAACAGGCAGTTTTCAGATGAATAAATTAAAGATATCACTAATCATGTGGAAAAGTACTATAAATCTCTATTGATTAGAAGAAATGTGAATCAAAATAACTCTTAGGTACCACATCACACCTATTAGATTGGCTAACATGACAAAACAGGAAAATTATAAATGCCGGAGAAGATGTTGGAAAATTGGAGCACTAATGCATTGTTGGTGAAGTTGTGAATTGATCCAACAATTCTGGAGAGAAATTTGTAACTATGCCCAAAATGCTATAAAAATGTGCATACCCTTTGACCCAGCAAAACCACTTCTAGTGCTGTATCCAAAAGAGATCATAAAAATGGGAAAGGGGCCCTCTTATTTATAGCAGCTCTTTTTGTGGTGGCAAAGAATTGGAAATTGAGGGGATGAACACAAATTGGGGAATGACCAAGTTGTGGTATATGAATGTAATGGAATACTATTGTGCTATAAGAAATGATGAGCAGGGGGCGGAGCCAAGATGGCGGAAAGGAAGCAGTAACCTCGCTGAGCTCCTCTGTCACTAAGTCCAAAAGGGTAAATCTGAGCAGATTCCGGAGTGACGAAGCCCAGTGGAAGACAGAGTGTGGCAGAATCCAGCACAGGAGGTTGCCCAGAGTGTCCGCACAGGTCGAGCGCAGAGCGCGTGGGGTCTGCACAGCTCAGACCTAAGAGCAGGCAAGCAGACTACACCAGAGAGAGAAAAGCCCCAGCCTGCAGACTTACCAAGGACGAATCGCAGTCATCTCGCAGAGGGAACGGATCATTGGAGCCAGGTAGGAGAGTTGGGCCCCCAGTGGAGAGAGTGGCTTCTCAGGCTGCATTCAGCCCCCAGCCTGGAAATTTAGAAACTGCCTGCCTGTATGATACAGGGGCTGGAATGGCAAAGTAAATTCTAGCTGCTCCGATCCTCCCATCCCTCCTTCATGAAGCAGAAAACCCAAAGATAAGTCTCCCACCCAGACTGAAATCCCAAGTTAATGGAAATAGCCTCAGGCTTGAGAATCTCCAAGAAAGGGTGTAACTGAGTCAGCCAGGAATCTGAAGAGAAGAGAGGGAGGGGACCCAACAAGCCCCACCTCACCTCACCAACAAAAGCCTACTTATAGCCCAGGGGTATAGAGGCAGAAATCTGAAGTGGTCAGACTCATCCCCACCTACACATCTACATTCCTCACTGACTTCCCTGACTTAGCCATAAACTAGCCACCCAGAGGTATTCAAAGTCAAGGATCAGGCCCCAAACTCATAGCCTGAGACACTAAGAAACAGGAAGTCACAATGGGAAGGAAGGAAGCTGAAAAGGAGAAGGGGAAGGCAAGAAAGTCTATTCGAGCATACTATGCAGGGCAAGAACAACAAAATACACAGGACAATATAGACTCTCTGCCCACACCTGAGACCACAGAAGGAAACATGATCTGGTCTCAAGCCCAAATAGCATTCCTGGAGGAGCTTAAGAAAAATTTTAAAGATCAAATCAGGGAGGCAATGACCAACTTGGAAAAAGAAAATACCTCCCTAAAAAAGGAACTTCAAAAACTTATTGAAGACCATAATTCACTAAAAATTAGATACAACCAAACTGAAACTCAGAACTCTATGATGCAGCAGGAGTCAATCGAAAAAAACAAGATGATCGAAAAATTGCAAGAAAATGTAAAATATCTCACTGGAAAAATAACTGACCTAGAGAACAGATCCAGGAGAGACAACCTAAGAATTATTGGTCTACCAGAAAGCCATGATGAGAAAAGCAGTCTAGACAACATCCTCCAAGAGATTGTCAAGAAACTGTCCTGAGGTCCTGGAATCAGAAGATAAACTAGCTATTGATAGAATTCACCGGACTCCTCCTGAAAGAGATCCCAAACTGAAAACTCCAAGAAATATAGTAGCCAAATTCCAGAATTATAAGATTAAAGAAAAATTCTACAAGCAGCCAAAAAGAAACAATTCAAATATCGAGGAACTACAGTTAGGATCACACAGGACCTAGCAGCTTCTACATTAAAAGAGCGGAGGGACTGGAATTTGATATTTCGTAGGGCAAGAGAGCTAGGACTACAACCAAGGATTACTACCCGGCAAAACTGAGCATAATCTTTCAGGCAAGGAGATGGGTGTTTAATGAAGTAAGGGACTTCCAGACTTTCCTAATGAAAAAGCCAGAGCTCAATGGAAAATTTGATCTCTTGTGGTGGTGGGGTGTTGGGTGTGTTTTTGGGTGGGTGTTTTTTGTGGGTGTTGTTTTTTGTTTTGTTTTGTGGGGTTTTTGGGGTGTGGGTTGTGTGGGTTGTTTGGGGTTGGTTGTTGGGGGGGTGGTGGGGTTTGTTGGGGTTTGGGGGGTGGGGGGGTTTTTTTTTGGTTTGGTTGGGGTTTTGTGGTTTGTTTGTGTGTTTTTTTGGGTTGGGGGGGGGGGGTGTTTGTTTTTTTGGTTTGGTGGGGGTTTTTTGTGTTTTTGTTGTGTTTGTGTGGGGGTGGGGGGGTGGGGGGTGGGGGGTTTGGGGGGTGTGTGGGGGGGGTGGTTGGGGGGGTTGGGTGGGTGGGGGGGGTGGTGGGTTGGGGGGGGGGGGGTGGGGGGTGGTGGGGGGGGGTGTTTTTGTGTGTGTGGGTGTTTGGTGGTGGTGGTTTTTTTGTGTTGTTTGGGGTGGGTGGTGGTTGGGTTTTTTTGTGTGTGTGGGGTGTTTTTGTGGTGTTTTGGTGGGGTTTTTGGTTGGTGGTTTTTTTTTGGTGGTTGTTTTGGGGGTTGGTTGGGGGTGTGTTTGTGGGGTTTTTTTGTGTTTTTGGGTTGGGGTGTGTTTGGGTGTTGTGGTTTGGGGTGTGGGGTGGTTTTTTTTGGTGTGGTTTTGTGTTGGGCATAAAAACCTCACAATCCAGTGCAGAAAGGCAGAAATATTAAGCGTATCATTCTCAGATCATGATGCAATAAAAATTATATGCAATAAAGGGCCATGGAAAGATAGACTAAAAACTAATTGGAAACTAAATAATTTAATCCTAAAAAATTGGTGGGTCAAAGAAGAAATTATAGAAACAATCAATAATTTCATTCAAGAGAATGATAATAATGAAACAACATACCAAAATTTGTGGGGTGCACTAAAGGCAGTTCTCAGGGGAAGTTTTGTATCCCTGAGTGCATACTTAATTAAAGCAGAGAGAAGGGAGGTCAGTGAATTGGACATGCAATTGAAAAAGCTAGAAAAAGAACAAATTGAAAATCCCCAATTTAGTACGAAATTAGAAATACTGAAAACCAAAGGTGAGATTAATAAAATTGAAATTAAGAAAACCATTGAATTAATAAATAAAACCAAGAGCTGGTTTTATGAAAAAATAACAAAATTGATAGACCCTTAGTCAATATGATAAAAAAAAAGAAAGAAGAAAACCAAATTATGAGTATTAAAAATAAAAAGGGTGAATCTACCTCCAATGAAGAGGAAATCAAAAAAATAATGAGGAATTATTTTTCCCAATTGTATGCACATAATATGACAATCTTAGTGAAATTGATGAATATTTACAAAATCACAAATTGCCCAGATTAACTGAAGAGGAAGTGAATTACCTAAATAACCCCATCTCAGAAAAAGAAATTAAACAAGCCATCAATGAACTCCCTAGGAAAAAATCTCCAGGGCCAGATGGGTTCACTAGTGAATTCTATCAAACATTTAAAGAACAATTGATTCCAATACTCTACAAACTATTTGGGAAAATTAGTGAAGAAGGAGTCCTACTAAACTCTTTCTATGACACAAATATGGTACTGATTCCTAAATCAGGAAGAGATAAAACAGAGAAAGAAAATTATAGACCAATTTCCCTCATGAATTTAGATGCAAAAATTTTAAATAAAATATTAGCTAATAGACTCAGCAACTTATCACAAGAATAATACACTTTGATCAGGTAGGATTTATTCCAGGAATGCAAGGATGGTTTAATATTAGGAAAACCATCAATATAATTGAGCATATCAACAACAAAACTAGCAAAAACCACATGATTATCTCAATAGATGCAGAAAAGGCTTTTGACAAAGTACAACATCCATTCCTATTAAAAATACTAGAAAGTATAGGAATAAATGGAGCCTTCCTCAAAATAGTTGATAGCATCTATTTAAAACCATCAGCAAGTATTATATGCAATGGGGATAAACTAGAAGCCTTTCCAATAAGATCAGGAGTGAAACAAGGGTGTCCACTATCACCTCTCTTATTCAATCTGGTACTAGAAATGTTAGCAGTAGCAATTAGAGAAGAAAAAGAAATCAAAGGAATCAAATTAGGCAAAGAAGTGACCAAGCTATCACTCTTTGCAGATGATATGATGATATACTTAGAGAATCCTAGAGAATCAAGTAAAAAACTACTTGAGACAATAAATAAATTTGGCAAAGTTGCAGGATATAAAATAAACCCACATAAATCCTCAGCATTCCTGTACATCTCTAATGAAACTCAACAGCAAGAGATAGAAAGAGAAATCCCATTTAAAGTCACTGTAGACATTATAAAATATTTGGGAATCTACTTGCCAAAACAAACCCAGAATCTATATGATCACAACTACAAAACACTTCTCACAGAAATAAAATCAGATCTAAATAGTTGGGAAAATATCAATTGCTCATGGCTGGGTCGAGCTAATATATAAAATGACAATTTTACCCAAACTAAATTATATATTTAGTGCCATTCCAATCAATTTACCAAAAAACTACTTTGTAGAGTTAGACAAAATAATAACAAAATTTATTTGGAAAAACAAAAGGTCTAGAATATCAAGGGAATTAATGAAAAGAAATGCTAGGGAAGGTGGACTAGCTATGCCAGATCTTCATCTGTATTATACAGCAGCAGTCATCAAAACTGCTTGGTACTGGCAGAGGTGTAGAGTAGTGGATCAATGGAATAGATTAGGTGCAGGAGACCCAGCAGTTAATGAATATAGCAATCTATTGTTCGATAAACCCAAAGACCCCAGTTTTTGGGATAAGAATGCACTATTTGACAAAAACTGCTGGGAAAACTGGAATACAGTATGGCAGAAACTGGGCATAGATCACTATCTAACACCATATACCAAAATCAAGTCTAAATGGGTGCATGATCTAGGTGTAAAGGATGATACTGTAAGCAATTTGGGAAAGCAAGGAATAGTTTACCTGACAGATCTGTGGAGAGGGGAAGATTTTAGGACCAAACAAGAATTAGAGAGCATTATAAAATGCAAAATGGATAATTTTGATTACATTAAATTGAAAAGCTTCTGCACAAACAAAGCCAATGTAACCAAGATCAGGAGGGAGGTGGGAAATTGGGAAAGAATTTTTACAACCTGTGTCTCTGATAAAGGACTCATTTCTAAAATTTATAGAGAATTGAGCCAAATCTATATGAATACAAGTCATTCCCCAATTGAGAAATGGTCAAAGGATATGAATAGGAAGTTTTCAGAGAAAGAAATTAAAGATATCTATAAGCATATGAAGAAATGCTCTAAATCACTATTAATTAGAGAAATGCAAATCAAAACAACTCTGAGATACCACATCTCTCCAGTCAGATTGGCTAAGATGACAAAACAAGAAAGTGACAAATGCTGGAGAGGATGTGGGCAAATTGGAACGCTAATACATTGCTGGTGGAGTTGTGAACTTATCCAACCATTCTGGAGAGCAATCTGGAATTATGCCCAAAGGATTATAAATAATTTCATACCCTTTGACCCAGCCATACCACTCCTAGGGTTATATCCCAAAGAGATCATAGTAGTGGGAGGAAGAACCATATGTACAAAAATATTTTTAGCAGCCCTTTTTGTGGTTGCAAAGAATTGGAAACTAAAGGAGTGCCCATCAATTGGGGAATGGCTAAACAAGTTGTGGTATATGAATGTAATGGAATTTTATTGTGCTATAAGAAACGAGGAGGTGACGGATTTCATAATTACCTGGAGAGACTTATACAAACTGATGCTGAGCGAGAAGAGTAGAATCAGAAGAAATTTGTATACAATCACAGACATACCATATCTGTGACGACCAACTATGACAGACTGGACTCTTTTCAGCAATGCAGTGATATAAGTTAATCCCGAATGACTCAAGAAAGTGAGAAATGTGCCATCCAGAGATATAACTAGAAAGAACTGAGCCTGAATCCTGATGGAAGCAAACTAAATGATCTTGTTCTTCTCATTGTTTGGTTGTACTTCTTCCTTACCATCTTTCATCCCACCTAGTACAATATGCCTTTGTAATTGGAATAATGTTTAATGTGAATGCATTTGCAGACCCTATACTGTACTATATGATGTCATGAGGGGAGGGGGGAAGGAGGTAAAGGAAATTTGAAAATCAAGGAACTATGGAATTGAATCTTGTCAACTGAAACTAAACTAATAAATTAATTAAAAAAAAAAAAGAAATGATGAGCAGGCAGATTTCAGAAAAACCTAGGAAGACTTACATAACCTAATGCTGAGTGAAATGAGCAGAAACAAGAGAACACTGTACACAGTAATAGCTACATTTTGTGATGACTAACATTGATAGACTTTACTCTTCTTAGCAATGCAAGGATCTAAGACAACTCCAAAAGACTCATGATGAAAAATGCTATCAACATCCAGAGAAAAAATATGGAGTCTTATTGCAGATTGAAGCATTCTACTCTCTCTCTCTCTCTCTCTCTCTCTCTCTCTCTCTCTCTCTCTCTTTCTCTCTCTCTCTTTCCCCCACTCCCTTCCTCTGTCTGTTTTGTTTTTTTTTCTTTCTTGTGGATTCTCCTGTTCATTCAAATTTTTATTTACAACATGAATAATGTGAAATATGCCTAATAAGGATGTATATTTGGAGACTTTATCAGATTGAATGTTTTCTTGGGGAGAGGGGACTGGGGAGGGGAAAGGGGAGAGTGGTAGATGAAATTAAAAATTCAAAAGCTTATGGAAGTGGATGCTGAAAACTAAAAATTAATTAATTAATTTAAAGAAAAAAAAAGACAGGGCTAATTGGGAAGAGAAATGAGAGCAATTCAAGAAAATCATGAGAAAAGGACCAACAGCTTGGTAAAGGAGACTCAAAAGAAATATAACACCTTTTAAAACAAACTAGACCAAATTGTAAAAGAACACAAAAAGCCAATGAGGAGAAGAATGTCTTGAAAAGCAATTTTGGACAAAAGGAAAAGAAGGTCCAGAAGCTCACTGAAGAAAATTAGCCTTTATAAATTAGAATGGAACAAATGGAAACTAATGAATTCATGAGAAATCAAGAAATTTTAAAATGAAGCCAAAAGAAGGAAAAAATAGAAGACAATGTGTAAAATATCACTGGAAAAAAGAACATGCACACAAACACACACACACACACACACACAAACACTAATCTGGAAAATAGATTTAGGAGAGAAAATTTAAAAATTGTTGGACTAATTGAAAGCCATGATCAATAAAAGAGCCTATACCTCATCTTTCAAGAAATTATCAAGGAAAACTGTCCTTATATTCTAGAACCAGAGGGTAAAATAGAAATGGAAAAAATTTACTGTTCATCTAATGAAAGAGATCCCAAAATGGAAACTGCCAGGAATCTCAGCCAAATCTCAGAGTTCCCAGGTAAAGGAGAAGATATTGCAAGCAGCCAGAAGGAAACAATGCAAGTATTGTGGAACATAGTGAGAATGAAGCAGCTTATACATTAAAGGTTTGGGGGTGGGTAGGGCCTTGGAATATGATATTCCTGAGTGCAAAAGAAACTAGGATAATATCTGCCCAGTAACATGAGTACAATCCTTCAGAGGAAAAATGGACATTCCATGAGAGAGAGGATTTTCAAGCATTTTTGATGGAAAAAACAAAACTAAATAAAACACAGAACTGAATAGAAAATTTGACTTTTAAATATAAGACTTGGGGAAAGCATAGAACAATGAACAAACAAGGGAAATCATAAGGAACTTAATAAGGTTAAGCTTTTTTTTACATTCCTACATGAGTAGATTATATTTGTAACTCATAAGACCTTTCTCATTATTGGTTAGATGGTGTATGTATAGCCAAAGGGTAAAAGTGTAAATTGAATATTAAAGGATAATATCTAGAAAATAAAATTAAGGAATGAGAAAGTAATGTACTGTGAGAAAGGGGGAGTTATCTTGCGTAAAAGAGGCAAGAAAAAAGGTTTTACAGCAGAGGGGAAGAGGAGGACAGTGAGTAGGATTGAGTAAACGTTATTCTCATCAAAATTGGCTCAAAGAGGGAATAACATACATATGCAATTGGATATAGAAATCTATCTTACGCTACAGGAAAGTAGGAGGGGGAGGGAATAAGAGAAGTGTCATGTGATAGAAGGGAGGGAAAAATGAGGTGGGGTAAGTCAGAAGCAAAACACTTTTCAGGGGGAAAAGGTGAAAGGAGAGAGAGAGAATAGAATAAATGGAGGAATAGCTTGAAAGGAAATACATTTAGGAATAGTAACTATGAAAAAACTTTTTTAAACAAGTTTCTATGATAAAAGCCTCATTTCTCAATCAGATATCTGAGTCAATTTTATAAAAATAAGAGCCATTCCCCGATTGATAAATGTTCAAAAGATAAAGCAAACAAAGCTATCTATAGGCATATGAAAAAATATTCTAACTCACTATTGATTGGGGAAATGCAAACTAAAAAAATCTGAGGTACTACCTCATACCTATTAGACTGGCTAATATGACAGAAAAGGTAAATGACAAATGTTAGAGGTTATGTGGAAAAAAAATGAGACATTGATGCACTCTTGGTGGAGTTCTCAATGGATTCAACTATTCTATAGAGGAATTTGAAAGTTCTGAGGACTATAAAACCATACATGCCCTTTGATCTAGCAATATTGACTACAAGATCTGTATCCCAAAAGAGATAAAAAATAACAAGGAAAATAACCTATATGTTCACAAATATTTATACTAGCTCTTTTCTAGGGGTAAAGAATTAGAAATTGAGGGGATGAGATGTCCATCAATTGGGGAATGGCTGAGAAAGTTATGGTATGTGATTATGATAGAATACTATTTTCCTATTAGAAATAATGAACAGCCTATATCACTATTGATTAGAGAAATGCAAATCAAAACTATTCTGAGGTACCACATTTCTCCAGTCAGATTGGCTAAGATGAAAAAACAGGAAAATGACAAATGCTGGAGAGGATGTGGGCAAATTGGAGCACTAATGCATTGCTGGTGGAGTTGTGAACTTATCCAACCATTCTGGAGAGCAATTCGGAATTATGCCCAAAGGGCTATAAATAATTTCATACTCTTTGACCCAGCAATACCACTTCTAGGGTTATATCACAAAGAGATCATAGAAGTGGGAGCAAGGCGCATGTGTACAAAAATATTTATAGCAGCTCTTTTCGTGGTTGCATAGAATTGGAAATTAAAGGGTTGCCCATCAACTTGGGGAATGGCTGAACAAGTTGTGGTATATGCATGTAATGGAATACTATTGTGCTATAAGAAACAAGGAAGAGACAGTTTTCATATTTACCTGGAGAGGCTTATACAAACTGATGCTGAGTGAGAAGAGTAGAACCAGGAGAAATTTGTATATAATCACAGACACAACATATATATGATGACCAACTATGACATACTGGACTCTTCTCAGCAATGCAGTGATGTAAGTCAATCTTGAAAGACTCATGAAGGAGAGAGATGCCTACATCCAGAGAAATAACTAGAAAGAACTGAGATTGAGTCCTGATGGAAGCAAACTAATTGATCTTTTTCTTTTCTTTGTTTGGTTTTATTTCTTCTTTACCATTTTTCATCCCATCTACTACAATATGCCTTTGTAACTTGACTACTGTCTAATGTGAAAGTATTTGCAGATCCTGTACTGGACTATATGCCATCGTGGGGGGTAGGGGGAGGGAGGGAAAGGAAATTTGAAACTCAAGGAACTATGGAATTGAATCTTGTAAACTAAAAATAAACAAATAAATTTTAAAAAAAGAAATAATGAGCAGCATGGTCTCAGAAAAAACAAAACAAAGCAAAACAAAACAAAACAGAATGACTTGCATGGAATGATGCAAAATGAAATGCGCTGTCTACAAAGTAACAGTAATACTGTAAGATGATCAGTTTTGAATGACAGCTATTCTCACAATACAATGATCTTAGACAACTCTGAAAAACTTATGAAAACTGCTATCCATCCCTAGAGAAAGAATTGATGGTGTCTGAATACAGACTGAAATATACTTCTTTTTTGCTTTCTTTATTCTTCTTGAGTTTTTCCCTGTTTTCTTTTACCACATGATGATTATGGATATGTTTTGCATGACTACACATTTATAATCTTTATCAAACTGATTGCCTTCTCAATGAGGAGGGGTTGAGTGGGAGGAAAGGAGAGAAATTGGAGCTCAGAATTTTAAAAACAAATATTAAAATGTTTTTGACATGTAACTGAGCAAAAAAATATCAAACAACTAAATAAATACCAAAAAAGGGGGGGTAATGCATGGAGTTATAGAGGATGACATTTCATCTTTCAGATTCATGTCCAAATCCATATACTTCATTTACTGAGAGTCTTGTGCTTCTATACTTGCCAAGGTTCAACCCAAGAACTATATGGTTATGATTAATATTCTTACCTTTGGAACATTTAAGGGAATTGCATGCCAACAACTAACCATGTTGCCAATTGAATGAATAACCAACACTTTGGTAGCCTTATTGCTGGCTCTTTAACTCTAGATATATTTAATAGATAAAACATTTAGTCAATGTATACTAATTTAGGGGTTTCCCCTGGCTTATGTTAAGGATGTTTCCAATTCTCTGTCTTTTCTTCCATGAGTCAGTCAGTAACAGAAGTAAGGAAGTCTATTTCTCAACAGATCACCTTATTGACCCCTTCTAGGTGAATAGCCAATAACAGTATCAGTCCATGAAATAATCCATTTCCCTAATGAGTGCACCAGAAATATTACCACTTAGCAATAAATGGATCCAAATTCTAAAACTTTGCCTAGGCAATAGTCAGAAGGAAGGCCTTCTAGTAAATTTAATAGCCTACTTTTGTCTTTTTTCTTCCAATGTATTATTGAAATAGTGTTCTTTCAAGGTTACACAGCTGGTTTAATGCTGATTATGTTTTAAGCCAGGCTGGATAATTAAATTGGATAGAAATGAGTGTAGGGTTATTCATGACAGAAAAGATGCCAAGAACAGTACAAGAAAGGCCACTTACTGATAAGAGGAAAGAAGTAAAGATAAATGTAATGGAAAACTATTAGTTGTACACTTTCTTTGCTCATTTGTAGTGGGAATTGGTTTTGTTGAAATATTTCATATTCTTTCCTTTCTGTTTAACATATTAAAACAAATATCATTTTCTCATTCTGAAGCTATGGTTTCCACAATGAGTACACAGTAATTATGAAAAAAGCCAAATTATTATTATTGTTTTAGTTTTATGAACTTTTTATATATGTGTTAATTAAATGGGAAAATATTTTTATGGATATTTCTAAAGCCCAGGTTGTACCACACTCAAGAAAATGTCACTCTTCTACTAGTGGCTTCATATTGCCTCTAAGATAAAATTACAACTCCTCTTTCTAACATTAACATCTTTTATATGCTTGTTTTATCCTTTCCAGGTTGGTTTTTGTTTGTTTGTTTGTTTGTTTTGTTTTTTGCATAGAATGTTCCCTATGGCTGGAATGAATTCTATCACATCTTTTACCTTTTAGAATCTCCAGCTTTCCTAAGCTTCCTTTAAAGATTGACTCAGATGCTGCTAAATCCTATACAAACCTTTCATGATCATTTTAGTTTTTATTGTTCTTCTTTCCCTGTCCTATATTATTTTAGTTACTTGTTAATTGTTAATTATATATCACCCCTAAGTGCCCTGATGGTGAACATTTTTAAAATTAAAAAAACCTCATCCTCAATAATTAGCTCAGTGAATGACATAGTAGATGCTTAATCAGCTCCTTGAATTAATGAATGAAGAAATATTTGAAATTGCAATTAAATAATATAATAACAATGTAAAGGGTAAAAAATATAATCCATCTAAAATCCATCCATACCTCCCAAAAACATACTGAACCATCAGTTCTTTGAATGACTTTAAATTTTATTTTTAGAATGTTTTCATATTTCATTAGCACATTAGCACTTGATTTCCTTTATCATGCTTTTCTGTTGATGGTCTATTAATATTAATCATTTAAATATTGATATTTTCTCCCTTTGTGTAAGATCATGAAGAATTAATATATTCTATGGGCAGTCCTCTTAAGAAAGCAATAAAAAACTAATTTTATTCTTTATGTTTCCCTTTCTTATTTTAAATAACTATTTATAATACTTTGGGATTTTTTTTAATTTCATAGGATTTTAGATCTAGAAAATGGCCACCAGATCATTTAGTACATTCCCTCAGAGATCAGTAAACTGAAGCCCAGTGGGGGAAAGTGACTTCTCCAATCTCACTTTGGAAATAGAAGTATGATTTAAATATAGCTCCTCTTACTCCAAATATAGTACTTTTACACCTTCATCATGCTAAGATGTCCTACAATACTATATCCTTTCCAGAATAAAATAGATTTGTGATTTCATTGAGAAGTAAATTACATTGGAAAATGAATAGACATATAGAAGCTGAGTCAGGAAAACCTGGGATCAAGTCCTAACTGAAGCTTATTAGTTATATGATCATAGGCAAAGTCACTTAACATTTCCAAGCATCAGGAAGCTAAGATAAAAAAAAAAAGTTTTCTATGGTATACAATTTGTGGTCAATAGGCCATACTGAGAAAATCACAAATCATTGATGAATTTGAAATTTTGTTTTTTTGGTATGCAGGATGGCCACCTTTGAACATATTAGTTCACTATTGTGTTCCTTTTGAAAGCAAATCCTTCTTCACTCACATGCACATACACAAAAGTGATCACCAGAAAATAATTTGATAGTATTTGTCTCTAGTGAAATAACTGGAACTGAAAAATTAAAACCCCTGATGGCTCTAAATAGGTATATTTAAAAACATTAATTTCCCCATCTGAATGGCTGCATACATCAACTTGGCATAGCAAGTATAACTATCTGCCACCCTCTGTTAAGTGAATATAAAACTGGGTAAGCAACGATGCATTTCAGTGAGCAGGTTGAGAATGCACATTATATCAGATTAGGGGAGAGGTACTAGAACTGGACATAAAATACATTTCTGCTATGGGGAGGAGACAGAGGCTTGGACTGGAAATTGCTCTTTTAAGAAAAGAATTATATCTATAGCTCTTGTAATGGTTCAGAAGCAAAACTGGTTCTACAGTGTTTTTCTCAGCATCCTGCTGGCTGTTCAGTATGTCACAATATATAAAATATCATAGCTTTTACATCATTGCACAAGCTTTTCTAAGCTAATGCAAGCAAGATGTAATTAAGGTTAAACTAATGCTTTCAGACATACTACAGTGGTGTTTTTTTTTAATTTTACAAATATTTCTAGAGAAGAATGTCATATATATGTATGCATGTACGTGCATGTACATATAAACACAGGCATATATATTAAATTTTTTTCAACTTTGACTTTTCAGTTCTCATCTCCCCCTACCCACAACCTTCTTTTTCTGAGAAGGCATTCAGTAACCTTCCTATAATGCTTAAAGAGATCTGTGATGATAACCTAATAGGAAACCAAAATGGATAGATGCAATATAGTTGCCCTTCAATCGTCTTACTGGGCATGGTATTATTGGAGTCTTGTATCTTTTATCTGAGATGTTTGAAGGAGAGAATTTCTCAGAGACAGTATTTCATGGATCAGTTAAGAGGGGAAACAAATGTTAAAATAGTATCACAGAGGAGTGTTCTTTGAAAAATGTTTTTCCTAGGGTGGCTAGGTGGCGCAGTGAGTAAGAGCGCCGGCCTTGGAGTTGGGATGACCCGGGATAGAATCCAGCCTCAGAAAATGAGCACCCACACATAAATAATGATTAGCAGTGTTACCTCGAGCAAGTTACTTAACCCCAATTGCTAAAAAAAAGAGAGAGAGAAAAAGAAAAAAGAAGTTTCTCCTTTCACCTTATTAAAACTTATTTTAGAGAAAAGAGGACTCTGTTCTCTGTTCTTGGTGAAGTAGTGGGTGCAACAGAATCCACTGAGAACAGATCTCTAAGACTGCAAGGATCAGGTGGCCCCAGAGAACTGCTTTATCATTAGTGCAGCTGAACCCCTACCTATGAGATGCCTTAGAAAAGGCTCATTTAGTCATTGACAATGAAGACATAGAATAACAACCAAACAAAAAACCTCAAAATCTGGTGGGGTAGGAAATAGTAAGAAACAAAATAATTGTGTGTAAGTGCTTTGCGCAGATTAGCATAGATAATGCTCTTTTTACCCTTCTTTACCACATACTTTTCTGCACACCATATATGAGGTGGTTTGGTGGTAGAGTGGAGTAATCAAGTGTGTTAGACACAGAGTCAAGAAGTCTTCAGTTCAAATTCTCTCTTAGATACTAATTAACTGTATGACCCCAGATTAGTCATTCAATCTCAGTTTATTTGTCAGTGGGGACATTATATAGCACCTACATCCCAGTATTGTTATGATAATAGAATGAGATAACATATGGAAAGCACATTTTAAACCTTAAAGTTCTTTAGCTATTATACATTATCTACTATACTGAAGCAAATATATAAACCACCACCTAATTTTATACTTCAGTGTAGGTAAATAAGTTATCATGTATTGCATCATGCTACTGTTCTAAACAAGTGATATTATAGTTTTTCCCATCATTTCATAATATACTTATAATTAAAAAGTCACATAACCTTCCCTCTCTCAAATAAAAGATCATAAACATGCTAATTTCCATACAATGTCTGTGGCCATTTTTGGATATTTAAATGATATAAACTTTTAGTCCACTAAAAAATTCTAGCATAGAGAAACAACTGATTTTGCTGATTAAAAAAAAAAATATAAGATCAGGGCAGCTAGGTGGTACAGTGAATAGAGCACTGGCCCTGGAGTCAGGAGGACCTGACTTCAAATCCGGCCTCAAATACTTAACACAAAAAATAGCTATGTGACCTTGGGTAAGTCATTTAACCCCAACTGCCCTCCAAAAACAGCAAAAAATTAAATTAAATTAAAAATAAACATCCTGAATTGACTTCCAATTATTTCTTTGATATAACTAATTTGTTACTTCTTTTTTATACAGCCAAACTCATATACTTTTAAGCATAACAATGGAGAAAATAAGATCTCGAATTTTTCATCTGGGCCAGGTGTGAATTCATATCTGTTCATCTTCAGAAATTAAATAATTACCTGGCTTAGCCCCTGAGTAATTACTCTTTGGCTATGTCTACATGACAGCAAACAAGCAGCTTGGCAGTGAACAAATTGACATACTGTACACACCATTGTGTAAATGGCAATCTCTTGGAGTAGGTACTTTTTCCAGTTTGATTCACATTCATTATGTTTTTTTTTTTTCTCCTAGAGTCATCTGGAGAGATTTTGAGAAAAATAAAGAGCTCCTTCATTGGCGTTTTTTTTTTGCTTTTTTTTTTTTTTTTTGGAGGGCAATTGGGGTTAAGTAACTTGCCCAAGGTCACACAGCTAGGTTTTTTGTTTGTGTGTATTAAGTGTCTTAGCCCGGATCTGAATTCAAGTTCTTCTGACTCCAGGGCCGGCGCTCTACTCGCTGTGCCATCTAGCCGCCCCCTTCATTGGCTTTTAATGAGTCAATGTTTTTCAATCCAATTTATAAATGAGGTAGTGTTACAGAATGCTTTGGGGAATACACAGGAACACCTAGGTTCTACTTCTGCTTCAGGTTTTTAAAAAGCTGTGTGACTATGTGCCTGAATCATTTAACATCTCTGACCTTTGGTTTCCTCATCTATAAAATGGGTATAATGATACCCATAAATACCTAACCCACAAGTTAGTTGTTAGGCTCAAAACTTATAGTGTATGTTAATATTTGCTCATATTTTCATGGCTTTCTAGGCAGAATCATTCTTTATACTGTGCAGTTCCTTTTAGATGGTAGTTGAAATTCATTTTAGGACACTTGTAATAATAACCATAAAGATTTGAATTAAACAATTGTTTCATGGCATAATCCTAAATATTAGATTCCAGTCAGATTTTTTTTTCTTGGTTGTTAAGTCATAATTTCCCTTTTCCTTCATTTTGTCAGTTTATTTTCCAAATAGAAATTGAACTTTTTTTGTGTGTGTGGGCAATTGGGGTTAAGTAACTTGCCCAAGGTCACATGGCTAGGTTTTTGTTTGTGTGTGTTAAGTGTCTGAGGCTGGATCTGAACTCAGGTCCTTCTGACTCCAGGGCCAGCACTCTACTCGCTGCACCACCTAGCCACCCCGAAATTGAACAATTCTAATATGTGGCTATAAAGTAGAATAAAGTAAGTGGAGTTATTTCAGAACTGCTTGATCTTAAAAAAAAATCCACCCTACTTCCTGAAGCCTCCTCAAAATGGATCCACTCTCCACTTACCTCTACCCATCTTGAAACTTGGATTTTCTCTCTCCTCCTCTCTATAAGTTAACATTTTATTTTGTCCTATTGGAAACTGGACTTCTATACAAAATCCTGTTGTTTCCTTGCCATTACCCTGCTGAGGTATGCCACTCCTTCCAGGAAGCAATATATACTCTTCTATGTATTACCATCATTATTACACTACTGTGACAGATGGGTGGTGCAATGGATAGAGTTCTAGGTCTAGAGTCACAAAGACTCATGTTCCTAAGTTCAAATCTGACCTCAGACATTTACTCTCTATGTGACCCTGAGCAAGACATTTAATATTGCTTGCCTCAGTATTTTCACTTTTTAAAATAAGCTGGCGAAGGGAATGGCAAATCACTCCAGTACCTTTACCAAGAAAACCTCAAATGGGGTCATGGAGAATCAAACACAACTGAAAAATGACTGACCAACAAAAATTAGAATATTAATTCATTTCAAACAGGGACTGTCTTGCTTGCTTGTATTTGTATTTCCAGAGCTTACTACAATCCTAGCATGCTTTTCTCTCGTTATGTTTCTGCCTTTCACTCCGTGTCTCTCTTTTTCTCTGTCTCTCCTTGTCTTTGTCTCTGTCTCTGTCTTTCTTCCTTGTTCCCTCTTTACCTTCTCCCCCTTCCCTCTCAGAATTTATCTCCAAATATTGGTTAATCTATCAAAGGACCCAAAAGAATAGTGTAACTTACTAAGTGTTAAATTATATACAAATAGAGATATTTCCTTCCCTCTAGCAAATGATATTCTAAGGAAGTAAATGAGTAGAAAATATTTGTTTTGTAAGTTGTTTTCCCAGTAAACAAGATGACCTAAAATAGCCAGGGAGAACATATTGTTCACATTGGAGTTCATTTTTTCGTCTTGTTATTCTTCTAGTAAATAGGGTAGAGGACAGGCATATGGAAGGAAGTGCTGTCCTGAAAACATGGACATTGTTATACAGGAAAGACAATAATGAAATTGAGTTAGAATCACAAATAACAATAGGGAAAAGGAACAGAATGGCTTCTTTATACACAGTCCCTTCTTAGAATTTTTTTCTCTTTGGATTTATACTAAGATGATAATGATTTCAGTTGCTATTATGAGAAATGTTGATATATTTCAAAGAAAAATGGGCTTTTGAAAAAGTCGTGATAAGTGAGAAAGAAATAAGAAATGTGCATTCTCTTCTTCTGTGATATTCTTACATAATAAATATAATTTTCCGAATTTAATCTACATTTAAAAATAGTTGGTTACTTGTCCACTTACCCTTCACCCTCCTCCTAAGAATTAATGCTGTATTAATGTAGTTAGTTGGAAGTATTAGAAAATATAAAGTTCAGTTAATATGTGTTCCTGCTACTCAAGAATATTATGAAAAGCATCCTAGCATGAGGCTGAAAACTCAATGTATCTAAGCAGGGAAGCTAATCATCATCATTACCATTTATACTTCATTCAGATAGCTCACTGAGTGCTGTCTCAATAAATTACAAAAATGCCACAAGAGAGTAGAATAGCTACACTATAATATACTATATTCAACAGAGAACTCCAAAGACAATGCCTGCCCAATCACCTTCCGGCTTAGGCTTAATGATATTTCTGCTTATAGAAAAAGATGAATAAAGTAAGCTATACCCAGGCTGTATTACCATAATAATGGCAAAAGCACACTTGGATATTTCAATTAAACTCAGCAAAATCCATTTAGTGCCTACTATTAAAAGGCAGTATGGACTGGTGGATAGCCAAAGTTAAATTCAGAGATGCAATTTTATTTTAATTTAACGGAGATTTTTATGTTCTAGGTACTGTACTAAATTCTTTACAAATATTGTCTCATTTTATCCTCACAACAATTCTGCAAGCAAGACAATAGGAAGACATAAGACCTGGGTTCAAAACCTTCCCCTGACACATTCACTATTTGATTAAACAAGTCACTCTGCTTCCTAATTTGACAGTAACTCTCTAAATTATTTTACAGAGGAGTAGGCATCTGTGGGCAGCTCTATGGTGAGTAAAGTGCTAGGCTTGGAATCAGGAACTCATCTTCATAAGTTGCAATCTGTACACAAGAAATTTATGAGCTTTGTGATCCTGGGCAAGTTATTTCACTTTTTTGCCTCAGTTTCTTCATCAGTAAAATGAACTGGAGAAAGAAATGGCTACCCACTCCAGTATATCTGACAAGAAAACTTTAAATGGGGTCATGAAGAGTTGGACACAACTAAAAATGACTAAACTGAAGCTGATTTACATCATTAGAGGAAGTTCAATCACAAAATATTACTTATGTGACCAATGAAATAAAAGGTTTAGAACTTTTTATTTTTAAATTTAAATTTTCAAGGCATTGTGCTTGTCACCGAGGCTTCAAAGGCAAAAAAAAAAAAAATCTAGCCCCTTCCCTTACATTGGGTACATATAACATTTATATAAATAAATATGATATACTATAGAACAATGCAAATGCAAAGGATGAGGAGAGGCAGGTAAACGTCTTCTAATAAAATATGAAGAGATGACTTTCAACTGTGTGTATTAATGAAAATCTCATACATCAAATGTCATCTAAGTGGAACTATGAGGATGAGCAAACATTCTACCAGTAAAGTTATGGAAGGAGATCATTTTAGGCAAAGGGGAATGTAAACACACTGGCAATTTCACAACAAGATTGGGGAATAGTTATCCAATTTGGTTATCACACAGAGAAGTATGGATATGAATAGAAATTGAACCTGTGGTTTCATTGGTGTAATTACTTCCTGGTGAAAGCCTTTATCTACTAGTACAAGTCCACATATTTTTGACAACTTTACTACTAGAAGGTTATGTAGAAAAAAGAGAGGTTATGTTATTTTCTCAGGGTTACAAAGCCAGTATGCGTCAGAGGCAAGATTTAAACCTAGGTATTTCTGGTTTTGAGGCTGGTTTTCTAGCACATAATAGTTGTTCTTTGTGTGCCATATAGCTTGAAAAGTAGATTGGAACCATTATGTGAGGGTCCTTGATTGTTTGGCTATAGAGCCTGTATTTTAACCATTTATAGATAATAAGAAGCACCTGGAGTTTGGTGAACATGATGAGGCCTGTGATGTGGCAGGGTTATTTTGGTATTTGTCAGATGAATACATTAGAGAAGGTAAAGGCTAGAGGTAGAAAGGACAGTTGGTCACTGTAGCCCACAACTGCCACAGAAATCTGCTCACTAGTTTTATTCTAAGAAGAAGTTGTCACTATTGCACTATTTACAGTTATTTTTTAAATGAAACAGAAGCAAAGTTTACTAATTACTCTATTTTATTTGCCTACAGATTATTAGATTTTTTTTAGATTAGATTAGATATTTAGATTTTTTTACTATTTCTATTCCAATGCCCATTCACTCTTGTAGTGCCAACACAATATATTTACAATTGCACCAATTGCTATTGTAAATATACCAGCATCTCAATCACAAAATATAATAGAATCTCCATATAAAAGACAGAAGTAAAACATTTATTCAGTCAACAGAAAACCAAATCCCAACACCAGGAAATCTAATCCATCATAGCAACATAGAAGTTAATACACCACAACATAACAGAGAGCCATACTATCCTTTAGCCACAAACCAACACTCACAAGCCTAGCTGTCTCCCTGGATCCATCCTCTCTCTCCTACCATCTATCTTCTCTGACTCCCAGTTTCCTGTGGGGTCTGTTGCAGATTCTGTGTGATTAACATATTAAGGGGCAGGGGAAATTTTCAAATCAGGGAAGGTCTTCAAATTATCTTAGACTTACTAAGATACAGGGAAGATCTTCAAATTAGATACTGTTTACTAACTGAGAAGATTGTAACTTATTTGTGACTGAGGGGTGGGTGGCTTCTGCATTTTACACTTCTCCTTAAGAGAGTGCTGAGTAGTGACTGATATTGTAAATTATTGCACCCCATGAGTAGAGGACTTTGATTATTTTATTTTGTGTTTGATTGAATTTTGTATTTGATTATTGTATTGTGTTATTCCCTCTTTGATTGAATGATTGAGTTGATGGAATTATTGACTTACTAAGTAGTTATTGATTGACTAAACAATTATATTTTGTTCAAAACTGTATGACCACTGTGGTGAAAACTATGTGGCCATTTTCTGTGATAAATTGTTGTGAATGCTCTATTTTGATTATCTGTGATAAGTCGTAACATTGTGAATGCTGTACCTTGATAACTGTGAATGTTTTGCTCTGATTTGTCATTGAATAAAGAAAGAGTCTGCTATACTATGTAATCAGAACCATAAAAGCTATTCACAGCAGTCATCCTCTGGAAAGCTGCTTGTGCTTGGCATTACAAGCTGGAAGAAAACATAGTGGTCATCTAGTTCACCTCCTCCATCATAATGATTAAGGAACCTGAGGCCCAGAAAAGTCAGATGACTCTCCTAGGGTCACACTGGAAAAAAAGTTACAGATTAAGGGACATACGACCAATTCTTTTTTCTCTAAACCTTTTCTTTCATCACTGTGTCGCAAAAGGTGCCACATAGCTATGGTCCACTCTTGACTAATAAAAGACTGATAAAGCAGTCTAGCATATTCCATCTTCATACCCTCTCCTTCATCTTTCCTCTTGCTCATTTAATTCCTCATAACTTAGAAAAGAGAAGTAGGGATTCTTATCAATTTGTTTTTTCAGTAATTAAAAGGGACCAGTAAAATTTTAGTCAGAAAGAAGGCTAAAGAGTTTCTGATTTTATATAGACTCCATTTTTTCAATATTACTACTGCTTCTTTTGATATAAAAATGATTATAGTATATAATCTGAAAAATTGTGGATTCATGAGCCTTTGAGGATAAAAACTAGCTACTGAATTTTTAGCTATTCTTGACCATGTCAAAAAATAATGTTATATTACTATTTGAATGGTATCTTTTTTCATGTAGCATGTGATCATTTAGAAAAAGAGATTTAGTAATTCAAATAATGTTGACCAAGGCCAAGGTTGAAGTTAAGAAAAAATCCCCATTCCAAATTCGGTATTCCATGAGTCCCAGTGGAAACAAAGAAACAAACAAAAAAAGACAAACCAACAAATAAAATGAAGATATGGTCACTTCAATGTTAGGTAAGTCATTAAATAAATGGGCAGCAAAAAAGGATGGGGGCAGCCTTAACTGTGTAAATATGAGAACCATCCATTGAAGAGCCTAAATCAATTTCCTCTTATAAATATGAAAAATAGGGGAAATATTTAAAAGTAAGCTACTTTAAGGTACAATACCATGGTCTCCTGAGAAGATATCATGTGATACATAACAAAATAGAATTCAGAGTTCGTTAGCCTTTTTCCAATTTCTAAATCTGATATATACTTTGTGACTCTAGGAGAGTCATTAAAACTTTCTTTGCC
Source organism: Gymnobelideus leadbeateri (assembly GCA_011680675.1). Taxonomy (NCBI): domain Eukaryota; kingdom Metazoa; phylum Chordata; class Mammalia; order Diprotodontia; family Petauridae; genus Gymnobelideus; species Gymnobelideus leadbeateri. The sequence continues at coordinate 61,285 of WOXC01002419.1, read as the reverse complement.
CCAGGCAACTCTAATACTGGGATGGTGCCTTTCTTCATTGTTAATTCCCTATCTAAATGGAAAATGTACTGAGATCCCTTGTAGTACTTCAGATTCATTTAAGGGGTTGGTTGGGGCAAAGATATTTTTATAATAGCATCAAGATTTTATTCCCCTATTAAAATGTTATCCTTTTTTTGAAACTACAAATCTGTGTGGGGTCAGATTTTCTTCATATTACACAATACAAACAAGATATATAAATTTGAAGGTAGAAACAAATAAAAGACTCTATTAGATAAAAATTTAAAGGATTCATAAAAATATATAAAATTATGCAATTCTAACTTTTTTCTTTTTTTTTCTTTTTTCAAATCAAATGCTTTATTAACTTCTGGTATATATCATACATTTCTGCCAGATTTTGAGTTAAAATTGTCTCTACTTTTTCCCATACCCACAACCCCAAAATAGTGATTCCACTGGATATCCCCACCTCCAAACTGTTCTCTCCAATATATATATATATATATATAATTTTAAACAAATGCTTTATTAACTTCTGGATGACATCATTCATTTCCGCCAGATTTTGAGTTACAATTTTTCCCCCATTTTTCCCCTACCCACCACACCAGAATAACAGTCCCACAAGATATCCCTTCCTCCAATCTGGTCTCTCCCATATCTTCTCCCATACCCCCCTCGACTTTTCCATTAGAGCAAGGTGAATCTCTGTGCCCCAATGCCTGCACATCTGTAAGGGTTATGGGATTTAAAGATCTTCCATGCCCCATTGGACTTGCTGACATAGCAGGAAGGGGAGGGGCAGGAGGAAGCAGAAGAAGAGTTAGAGTTCCATTGGGGACTGTTGGTGGACACAGCAACAGCAATAACTGCCAAGGTAGAGGTCGAGGCCCAAATCTCTTTTTAAGCCAGCCAGAATTTCTGCTAAGGACTCTTGTTGGGGGCTGCCAGGAACTGGAACTGCGGGGGGCCCGAGCTGTTGTGAGCATGCTTCCTGGATGCTGAGCAGTTGCTGAGAATCGGGAGAGAAGGACCTTTGCCTGAAGTAGCCTGTTCTGTTTTGAAGGCTTAAGAATGTGGTTGTTTACTATGTTAACTACTGGTGCCAATTTCATAACTACCCTGATGGCTTTGACTTTCTGGTTTTGGGACTCGGTTATTTGGTATTTTAATAAATTCTCTGGCTTTATCCCCCATATAGAGAGACTGATATATTTTGTGATTAATAACCACATAAGCTTATTTATAATTGCCATAGGCATAGTGAATATTGCTTTGTTAATACAACATCTTATCTGCAAATTACATGCAAAAGAGTATTGATGATAGTATTTATATATAATTGAAACATTAGATTTTAATGCCTTGAATTTCAGATCCATTCCCTTCCTGCTTTGCCACCCATTCCCTCAGGGAAGATAAGTAATTCAGTATGTGTTGTACCTGTATAGCTATGCAAAATATTACCATAGTAGATATATTGTACAAAGCTGCTTATAATTCCCTCCCACCAACCCCACCCCCCACCTGGTCCATTCCCTCCTTGATCTTGTCCTTCTTCTATAGTGGGTACTTCCAACCTCCCCTCCCCCCAAGAATGCCCTCCCATCCATCATCCCTCCTCTCATCCTCTTTCCCCCTATTCTGCTGCAGGTTGAGATGTCCCACCTAGTATGTATGTCATTCTCTCCCTGAACCAAATTCAATGAGAATGAGGTTTTGCCATTTTGCCTTCCTATTCTCCCCCCCCCCATGTAGCCACTTCCCCTTGCTTCTTCTACATTAGATAGTTTACCCTACCCTGTTTCTCCCCATCTCCTCTTGCCACTTTTCTCTCTCACCTCATAATTTCAACCCTTAAGTATCATCCCTTCCCAACAAATTCAACCTATGCCCTCTATCCATGTATAACTGTAAAAATATGTACACATATTCACATATGTATTCATATGACCATCCACCCTTCTTCCATTATTTTCATACTGAGAAAGGTTTCATCAGTCACAGTTATTGTTTTTCCATGTGGGAATGTAAATAGGTCAACTTTGATAAGTTCCTTTTGATTTCTTTTCCCTGATTGCCTTCTCAGGAATCTCTTGCTTCTTTTGTCTGGATGTCAAATTTTCTATTCAACTCTGCTTTTTTTCCTCAAGAATGCTTGAAAGTCCTCTATTCCACTGAATGACCATAATTTCCCCTGAAACAAAATACTCAGTTTTGCTGGGTAAGTGACCCTTGGGTTCAGTCCCAGCTCTTTTGCCCTCTGGAATACCGTATTCCATGCCCTTTGATCCCTCAGTGTAGAAGCTGCCAGGTGCTGGGCTATTCTGATTGTGTTTCCACAATATTGAAATTGTTTCTTCCTGGCTGCTTGGAGTATTTTCTCCTTGATCTGAGAATTCTGGAACCTGGCTATAATATTCCTGGGAGTTTTCTTTTTAGGATCTTTTTCAGGAGGTGAATCGATGGATTCTTTCAACCTCTATTTTCCCCTCTGGGTCTAAAACATCAGGGCAATTTTCCTTAAGAATTTCTTGAAGGTTGATTTCTAGGTTCTTTATTTGATAATGGCTTTCAGGTAGTCCAATAATTTTCAAATTGTCTCTCCTGGATCTTTTTTCCAGGTCAGTGGTTTTTCCCATGAGATATTTCACATTGCCTTCTATTCTATCCTTTGTTTGGATCTGCTTAACAGCATCTTGATTTCTCATAAAGTCATTAGCTTCCATTTGCTCCAGTCTAACTCTGAAGGAATGAATCTCCTCAGTGAGCTTTTGAGATTCTTTTTCCATCTGACAAATTAGGCTTTTTAAGGCATTCTGCTCCTCATTGCCCTATTGGGCCTCCTTTGCCATTTGAGTTATTCTATTTTTTAAGGTGTTGTTTTCCTCAGTCAGGCTGTTGACCCTCATTTCATACTTTTCCTGCACCCTTCTCATTACTCTTCCCAATTTTTCCTGCACTTCTCTTATTTGATTTTTACAGTCCTTCTTAAGGACCGCTATGGCCTGTAACCCACTCCTATTTTCCTTTGGGGCTTTTGGAGGAGGATTTCTGACCTCACAGTCCTCTCCCTGTTCCATGTTTCGATCCTCTTTGTCCCCCAAATAGGAGTCTTATGTTGCATTTTTCTGTTTATTTTGTTTCCTTTGCCTTGTCATCTTGCCACTTAATTATTTGACTTTTGGGCTTGTTGCCACAGTGGGGCTCTGCCACCAGACAGGAGAGCTTTCATCCCGAACGTTGGGGTCTTCACTTTTACATAGTCCAGAGGTAATCTGCGGGGAAAGTGCCCTGCAATTGCTGTTTCTACTCTGTCCATCTTGGCTCTGCCCTCCAATATATTTTCCCATACCCTCTCCAACTTTCCAGGAAGGCAGGGTGGATCTCTTTGTCCCAGGGCCTATATACCTTATTTCCCAATTACACGTAAAATAATATTCAAAAAGTGTTCAAGATTATATATATATATATATATATATATATATATATATATATATAAAATTTTATTTTAAAGCTTTGAATTCCAGATTCATTTCACTTCCCTCATTGTTACCCACCCGTACTGGGAAGATAAGCTATTCATTATAGGTTCTACATGTGTAGCTATGCAAAACATTTCCATAGTGGGTATAATGTAAAATACTGATTATATTTCCCTCCATCCTATCCCACCTCACACTTGTTCTATTCTCTAATTTGATTCTGTCCCTTCTCATAAGTGTCTACTTCCAACTTCCCTCTCCCCAAGCCTGCCCTCCTATCCATAATCCCCCCTATCATCCCCTTCCCCATTACTCTCTTGTAGGGTGAAATACACTATTTACTGTGTATGTAATTCCCTCCCTAAGCCAAATTCAATGAGAATAAGTTTTCCTCATTCCCTTTTGCCTTACTGTTCTTCCCCTCCATTGTAACCATTTTCCCTTGACTCTTCTGTATGAGATAGCTTTATCCCATTCTGTTTTGCCCCATCTCCTCTCATTATATTCTTCTCTTACCTCTTAATTGCATCTTTTAAGTATAATACCTTCCTATTAAATTGGTCCTGTGCCCTCTATCTATATATACCTGTAAACATATATACACACATTCATATATGTATTCATATACTCATATACCCTCATATATAGACATATACACACATACATATATATGTATATGTATATATATACATACATACATACATACATAATCACACACACACACACACACACATATATATATATATATTTCTGTTCCCTTCAACTATTTTCATACTGAGAAAAGTTTTATCAGTAAAAATTATCATGTTTCTCTGTAGGAAAATAAATACTAATACTGTGATAAATTCCTTATGATTTCTTTTCCCTGCTTACCTTCTCATACTTCTCCTGCTTCATGTATCTTAAATTATCTATTCAACTCTGTTTTGTTCACCAAGAATGCTTAGGAGTCCTCTATTCCATGGAATGACCATATTTTCCCATGAAACATGATGCTCAGTTTTACTGGGTAGGGTATTCCTGGTTTTAATCCCACCTCCTTTGACTTCTGGAATATCATATTTCCAGCCCTTAGATCCCTCAGTGTAGAAGCTGCCATGTTGTGTATTATCCTGATTATGTTTCCACAATATTCAAATTCTTTCTTCCTGGCTGCTTATAATATTCTCTCCTTGATCTGGGAATTCTGGAACCTGGCTATAATATTCCTTGGAGTTTTCTTTGGGGATTCTTTTTCAGGAGGTGATTGGTAGATTCTTTCAACATCTGGTTCTAAAACATCAAGGCAGTTTTCCTTAAGAATTACTTGAAGGATGATTTCTAGGTTCTTTTTTATCATGGCTTTCAGGTAGTCCAAAATTTTTTAAGTTATCTCTCCTGCATCTATTTTCCAGGTCAGTGCTTTTTTTCCCATGAGATCTTTCACCTTGCATTCTATTTTTTTCATTTGTTTGGATCTCTTTAATAGTGTCTTAATTTCTCATAAAGTCACTAGCTTCCATTTGCTCCAATCCTATCTGGCAAATTTGGCTTTTTAAGCCATTGTTCTCCTCACTGCCTTTTTGATCCTCTTTTTCCATCTGAGTTAGTCTTTTTTAAGTGTTATTTTCTTTACTCAGGTTTTTGACTCTCATTTCATAATTTTCTTGCATTATTCTCAATTCTGTTCCCAAATTTTCTTCCATTTTTCTTATTTGATTTTCAAAATCCTTTTTAAGGATTTTGTATGGCCTATAACCAGCTTGTATTTTTCTTGGAAGCTTTTGGTGCAGGAGTTTTGACTTCATTGTCTTCCTTCTGTTCCATGCTCTTATTCTTTTGTCCCCAAAGTAGGAATGTAGATTTGGGTTGCTCTCTTTGCTTCACTTCCTTCATTTGCTCATGTTGCCACTCAATTACTTGACTTGTAGGCTTTTTGTCACAATAGGACTCTGCCACCAGACAGGGGAGCTTCATACCAAATTCTGAGGTTCTCTTAGCTGCCAAAGGTATTACTTGGGTAAAGTTTAATGTTTAAGATATATATATATATATATATATATATATGTATATATATATATATGTATATATATACATATATATACATATATATGTACACACACATATATACACACATATATATATATATGCATGTGTGTATATACTATTATTAATATTATTTTACATGTAACTTGGAAGTTAAAGCATCCACAAGCTCTGGTTAGCTGGTCACACAGCCCATGACCTCCACTCTATACCACAATCTAGATCCAAGCAAGTTCAAGCAAAAGCAATCACCCCTCAGACTTGTTGCTTGGTTCCCCTACAATCTGCAGGCCAGGAGCTGAAGCAGCCACCTGTGGCTGTGGCTGCAGGGCAGTGGTGCTTCAGCCACTTCTCACCCCAGGGGCAAATGCCAATGCACTTCCAACTACTGGATCCCAAAGTCCACACTGCACTGACCTCTCACTTTGTCCTTGGCATCTATTTGTTGATAATTCTGGAAACTGTCACAGCTGCTGGTTATTTGAAGTCCCTCCCACTGGTGGTTGGTCAGGCCCACCCTGTGGCTAAAACCTTAGGCACTTGAGCCTGGTCTTGGATCCCAGAGGGCTGCACTGGCCCTTGCTGCTGGCCTGCTAGACTGTCCTCTATAGGAGGTTAGCTTCTCTTTATCATTTTGTGGCTTCTGTAGCTCCAAAGTTTATTCAGAGTCACCTTTTACATGAATTAGGGGAGGTGGAAACTGGAGACCTGTGAAAGTCCTGTTTCTACTCCTCGATCTTCACTTCACCTCCCTTAACATTTTCATGAAAATATTTGTTTTCAGAAAAATATTCTTAGCTTACAAAAGGTTATTTTATGGTTAGTTTTATGTTAAGTGTCTGAGGCCTGATTTGAACTCAGGTTGTCCTAATTCCAGCACTGGTCCTCTATGTACTGCACTACCTAGCCACCCCTCAGTTTTAATTTCTAATATGGTAAATATAAGAGATTTAATGCCTAAAAATAGAAGGAGTTTTTGTCTTTTTAGAGTGAGTACTGAGACTAACAGCAGTAAACTGCTGCTTAATACCAATAAAATCATAATTCCAGATTTTTTTTTTAAAGTAAGTCCCTACAAGGCAAGATGATACTTGTAACTCTTAAGAACTGTATCTTTATTATGACATTTAGGAGGGGATATTCACAGACAAAAATATTGGCACTTCCAGGGAAAGAGTCAAGATGGCAGAATAGCTGAGCCACTCCAACATTCCCCTCCAAACAACTTTAATGCTGGAATTGTTGATCAGTCCAAAGGTAATAGAAAGAGAACACTGTGTTGCAGGGAAGAGGCTGACCTCTCCTGAAGAGGAAATAAAATACTTAATTAATTCTGTCTTAAAAAAACACACAACAACTGAATAAGGAATCAATAAGTTTTGTTGATCCCAGATGTAGATAATTTTAAGGTGAACTCTGGCAAATATTTAAAGAAGAGCTGATCCCAATAAAATATAAACTTTTTGAAAAAATAGGCAAAGAATGAGTCCTACCAAATTCCTTTTTTGAAACAAATAAGCTTTTGATACCTAAAACAGGGGTAGCAAAAACAGTGAAAGAAAACACTTGCCCCATTCCCTAATGAATATTGATGCAAAACAATTAAATGAAATAATAGTAAGAATATCACAGCAATATATCACAAGATCACACACTATGACCAGTTGAGATCTGTATCAGAAATGTATGGCTAGTTCAACATTAGTAAAACTATCAGTATATTTAGCCATATTAATAATAACAAAATTTATATGAATACATCAAAAATACAGAAAAAATATTTTGAGGAAATGCAGCACCACTCCTGTTAAAAACATTAGATAGTATGATTACAAATGGAACCTTTCTTTAAAGGAAAAGTACTATCTTTCTAAAACTAAATACAAGTATTATTTATAATGCTGATAAATTTGAAACCTTTCCAATAAGATTAGGAGTGAAGCAAAGGTTGTCCATTATCACCGATATTATTTAATATTATGATAAACAAAGAAATCAGAAAAGAAAAATGAATTAGAGTAATAAAAATAGGCAATGAGGAAACATAATTATCACTCTTTGCAGATGATATGATATTATACTTATTGAACCCTAGAGAATCAACTAAAAATGTTGATACAATTAGCATCTTCAGCAAAATTGCAGAATAAAAAATAAACACACAGAAAAAGCAAGGCACAGGAAGATGAATTCCATTTAAAATAACTGCAGACAATATAAAGTACTTAGAAGTCTACCTGCCAAAACTAATTCAGTGAATATTTAAACACAGTTAGGAAACATTTTTTTTTAAAGTAATTGGGGTTAAGTAACTTGCTCAAGGTTACATGGCTAGTCATTATTTATGTTTGGGTGCTCATTTTCTGAGGCCGGATCTGATCTCGGGTTATCCCAACTCCGAGGCCGGCGCTCTTACTCACTGCGCCACCTAGCCACCCCTTTAGGGCAATTGGGGTTAAGTAACTTGCCCAAGGTTACATGGCTAGGTTTTTGTTTGTGTGGATTAAGTCTCGGAGGCCGGCTCCGAACTCAGGTCCTTCTGACTTCAGGGCCGGCGCTCTATTCACTGCGCCACCTAGCTGCCCCAGGAAACAATTTTCACACAAATAAGGACAGATCTAAAGAGTTGGAGAAATGTTAAATGTTCATGAATAGGCTGAACCAATATAATAAAAATGAAGATAGTACCTAAGTTAATTTTCTTATTCTGCATCAAATGAATGAAACAATTCAAGAATCATTTTGAACCTATAGGAATAAAAGTAACAAATTCACCTGGAAGGAGAAAAGTTTAAGAATATAAAGAGGATCATTTTTTAAATGTGAAGAAAGGTAACTTAGCAGTTTCAGATTTCAAACTATATTAAAAAGCAGTAATCATCAATACAATGTGATATGGCTAAGAAACAGAGTGGCAGATCAGTGCAATAGATGAGGTACACAATACATAGCAATATGTGACTATAGCTAGTGATCTACAAACCTAAGTTTTTTGGCTATGGACTCAACATCTGACAAAAATTATTGAGAAAAATGGAAAACAGTTTGCAAGGAACTAGATATAACTATCAAGATTACCAAAAATATTTTACTGTATTAAAAAAAATGATAAAAATTCATTTAGAAGAACAAAAAGTCAAGAATATCAAATTAAATTATGAAAGAAACTGTGAAGGAATGAAGCTTAGCAATATCATATCTTAAACTATATTAACTATCTGGTATTGGCTAAGGAATAGAAAGGTAGATCAATATAGCAGAGTAGTGGTAGTAGTAGTACAATTTATAGCAGCAAATAAATATAATAACTTTGTATATGACAAATTAAAAATATTTTGAAATAAGAATTATCAGGGAAAATTTGTTGGGAAATCTGGAATATAGAATTGCAGAAATTGAACATAGAACCAATATCTTACAACCTTTACCAAGACTAGGTTAAAATGGATATATGACCTATATGCAAAAAGAAATATTACAAGAAATTTTGGAAAAAAAGGAACATATTTCTTATCAACCTTACATATATATGGCTAATTCATACATAAAGAAGAGATGGCAAACAAAGTGAGGTGCAAGATAGATAATTTTGATTATGCTAAATTTAAAAGTTTTCATACAAATAAACAATTATGGCCTATATCAGAAGGAAAGCAGAAAATTTTGGGGAAAATATTGACATTTTCTCAGATAAAAGTCTCATGTCTCAAATATATGAAGAACTTTGGCAAAACAGTTAATGGATATAACAGGCAGTTTTCTAATGAAGAAATCAAAATCACTTATAATCATATGAAAAAATGCTCTAGGGGCGGAGCCAAGATGGTGGAGTAGAAACAGCACTTCCAAGGCACTCTCCCCCATACCACTTCCAAACCATGTAAAAGGTGGCCTCTGAACAACTTCTGGAGCTCCAGCACCACAGAACAATACAGAGAAGCTGGACTCCCAAAGAGGACAGCCCAGCAGCCCTGCAGGGAGCGGCCAGCACAGCGCTCTGTGAGTGGCCAGCGCAGCAACAGGGCAGCACTCTGGGAGGCAACCCAGGCCTGCATGAGCCCCAATTTTAGCCCCAGGGTGGCCAGGCCAGCAGCTGGCTAGAGGGACCCCAGAACAGCAGCAGCTGTGGCGATTCCAGAATTATCAGTACAGATATGCCTAGGAAAAAGTGAGAGATCAGTACGCTATGGACTTTGGGACCAGTATTTGGGGAACGCGTCGGCTTCCTCCCCTGTTGTCGAAAAGCTGCTGAAGAAACACGACACAGAAGCCATTTTGCAGCATCAGTGGTGGCTCTAGCTCCTGGTCTGCAAACTGTAGGGAGATCCAGCAATCAGTCTGGGGGTTAATCGCTCTTGCTTTAACCTCCCTGAATCTTGATTGAGGTTTGGGAGGAAGGTTGTGGGGGTGGGTATCCAGCTTGCCAGAGCATGTGGAGGCTTTACAGAGAGCACCCAACTAATATATCTGGAAGTTTTGAAGACCCCAACGTTAGGGACAGAAGCTCCCCTGTCTGGTGGCAGAGTCCTAAGGTGGCAACAAGCCCAAAAGTAAAGTAATTAAGTGGCAACATGCCTAGGCAAAGGAAACAAAATAAATAGAAAAATTCAACATCAGACCACTGACCTGGAAAATAGATCCAGGAGAGATGATTTAAAAATTATTGGAGTACCTGAAAGCCATGATCATAGAAAGAACCTAGAAATCATCCTTCAAAAAATCCTCAAGGAAAATTGCCCAGAGGGCAAAATAAAGGTTGAAAGAATCCATAGATCACCTCCTGAAAAAGATCCCAAAAATAAAACTCCTAGGAATATTATAGACAGGTTCCAGAATTCCCCAATCAAGGAGAAAATACTACAGGTAGCCAGGAAGAAACAATTTCAATATTGTGGAAACACAATCAGAATAGGACAGGACCTGGTAGCTTCTACAATGAGGGACTAAAGGGCATGGAATATGATTTTCCACAGGTCAAAAAGCTGGGATTAAAACCAAGAATCACCTACCAAGCAAAACTAAGTATCTTGTTTCAGGGGAAAATAGGGTCATTCAGTGGAATAAAGGACTTTCAAGCATTCTTGAGGAAAAACCCAGAGTTGAATAGAAAATTTGACATTCTGACACAAGAAGCAAGAGATACCTGAGAAGGTAAACAGGGAAAAGAAATCAAAAGGAACTTATCAAAGTTGAACTATTTACATTCCTATATGGAAAAACAATAACTGTAACTGATGAAACGTTTCTCAGTATGAAAATAATTGAAGAAGGATATATGGGCAAATGAATACTTATGTGAATGTGTGTATATATGTTTACAGGTATACATGGAGAGAGTGTACAGGTCAAATTTGGTGGGAAGGGCTGATGCTTAATGGGTGAAGTTAAGAGGAGAGTGAGGAATGTGGCAAGAGCAGATGGGGAGAGACAAGGTAGGGTAAACTATCTCATGTAGAAGAGGCAAGGTGAAATGGTTGCAGGGAGGGGAAGAACAGGGAGGCAAAAAGGCAATACCATATTCTGACTGAATTTGGCTCAGGGAGAGAATGACATACATACTAAATGGGCTATCTCACCCTGCAGGAGAGTAGGGGAAAGGGGGATGAGAGGGAGTGTGATGGAGAGGATGGAATTCTGGGGGGGAGGGGAGTTTGGAAGTACCCACTTTCAAAGAGCAACAGGATCAAAGTAGGCAATGGACCAGGTGGGGGGTGGGATGGGTGGGAGGGAAATATAAGCAGTCTTTTACCGTATATCTATAATGTTAATGTTTTGCATAGCTTTATATGTACAACACATACTGAATTGCTTATCTTCCCAAAGGGAGTGGGTGACAAGGGAGGAAGGGAATGGATCTGAAATTCAAAGTTTTAAAATTAAATGTTTCAAATATATATAAATACTATTATTAATAGTATTTTGCATGTAATTGAAAGATAAGATGTGCAGGCATTGTGGCACAGAGATTCACCTTGCCCTAATGATAAAGTCAAAGGGGTTATGGGAGAAGATATAGGAGAGAGCAGATTGAATGAGGGGACATTTTGTGGGACTACTATTCTTGGGTGGTGGGTAGGGGGAAAATTGGGATTAAATTGTAAATCAAAATCTGGCAGAAATGAATGATGTAAACCATAAGTTAATAAAGCAATTGTTTAAAAAAAAAAGAAAAAATGCTCTAAATCATTATTGATTAAAGAAAAGCAAATTAATACAACCATTACATATCATTTTTTATGTATCAGATTGGCTAAAATAATCGAAGGGAAAACTGACAAATGTTGGAGAGGATTTGGAAAATTGGGACACTAATTCATTGTTAGTGGAATCATGAACTGATCTATTCCTTTTTGGAGAGCCATCTGGAGTTATGCCCAAACTGTTATTAAGTTGCCTATACACTTTGACCCAGAAAACCACTACTAGGTCTATTTCCAAAGATGGAAAAACAAACTTTTTTGTTCTAAAATATTTATAACAATTCTTTTTATGTTGGAAAAGAAATAGAAATTGCAGGAATTGGCAAATGGCTGAACAAGTTGTGGCAGATGATTATGATTATGATTATGATTATAGCAATACTGTTGTACTATAAGAAATTATGAGCTTGATGATCTTCGAAAAAAATTATAGATTTGCATGAAATAATGAAGAGTAATTGAGCAGACCTAAAAGAACACATAAAGTAATAGCAATACTGTTTTAAGAACAACTCTGAGTGACAAAGTCATTTTTACTATTATAAATGGCCAGAGGAACTAGAAAGGACATATGAAGGAAGATACCCTCTGTGTACAGAGAAAACTGACAAATAGAAGTATATGGAGAATGATTTTACAGACGCACACATATGAATACATATATACATTGTAGCTATCTTTTGGGTGGGAGAAAAGAGGGAAAGTTACATGACTTTTTTATATAGTTAAAAGGAATAGCAAGTTGTACATAATAGATTTTTAGTTTCATGTGCAATCTCTTTGTTACTCAGTTATTCATTTGTGAAATGGGACATTTAATTCTACATTATCTCTAAGGTCCTTTGCACATTTAGCAATGTACAAATCTCTAATAATATTGAATTTATAAGTATCAACAGGTTAGAAATATCTTATAATTTTCTATACTCATCCATTCAATTTCATGACCTGCATTATTATAGTAAGGAATGATATCTAAAAATATTATAATTTCAGAAGACTGCAGTAAGTCATGGCCAACCAGAAACATAGACATGTATCTATTTTTTAAATGTGTGAGTGAAGGTAAATCAAATTTATTATTCATGTACGATTTTTATCTACTGAGGGAATGTGGTAAGTATCTCCATTGGGACACTTATGAACTTGTGAATTTATGTAAGGACTATTAGAAAGAGCATGTACAAAGGAAATGCACAGGTCATTTTGGTCTTAATTACTCACATCTAACAAGTTTCCAATCCTTTCAATGCCTCTAAATGACCATAGTTTCATAAATCTCCCTTGAAGACTGTGTTTTATGTCTTATTCTTACATAAATATCAAAGTAAAAAATATCGGCTGTACTTCCAAATAATCTTGCATAGAGAAAGGGAGCTTCAATTTTAAAGCAATAGATGGGATAAAGGGAGAAAAAAATACCTGAAGAAGACTTAAGAAATGGTGAAGTTTACCAACACCATTATTTTTTAAATCAGACAGCAAGCACACTACCAATTGCATCCATAAGCAATAAGACAAATGAGATAAGAATTTCTTTTTTTCATTTGCCGAAAATCTTTCAATACAAAAATGGATATGGACTGTCCTAATTAGAGGGCACATACTTTCCACCAGTAACAAAATGGGAATTCATTTTCAAATGACATATTAAGGCCCTTAACTAAAATATTTACATGATAGCCCAGAATTCCAGGGACAATGAACAGAAAATCTCCAGCAAACTGACACTCATTTGCATCATGATTGAAAAGAGAAAAAAAAATTAAGGACCAACACTGAAGGCCAAATTCCACATAATGAGGCATCAAATGGAAGAAATATGTCATTGTGATGGCTGCTTTACTTGATTGGGCATGGTTGACTATTAGTTTTGTAATTTATTCTTTTTTGCACTTATGTATATAGTACTGACAGTATTTTGGAAACTGTAAATGAAATGAATGCAATGCAAAATGGAGAGATACTATTATTAAAATGACTTCCAAAATAGTCATCAATGAAAAAAAGATTTAAAAATTCCATCTTTTTTCTGATGTCAATTTAGCAAGACAAGCTCTAGCCACAAATACATACAATCTGATTCTGCCTTAATGATTATACCTGATTTCCTAAACTTCATACACTGGCTGACATTTCAGAGATCTATGGAAATCATAGTTGGAAATTATTACTTATATATTTTGTAAATCTGCAAATTTTTACTGTACCAATTGCCTTTTCTTCCTTGAATTGAATCCCCTCCTCATTCTCAGTAGTTTGCTTCTTAGACTACTTTTAAAAATGTTAAAATCATAGGATGGTATGGGAGAAATGGAAAGGAAATCAAAAGTTATCTTTTGTCCATTCCCTTGACTCCATGAAGAAAGAAGGACAAGGAGATTAAACAACTTTTCCAAAGTTTAACAGGTTGTTATCATCAAGGGCAGAGTTTGCATTATTCTTTTCAATCGATTGCTCTTGGCACAGTTATTATTAGAAAAGAGAAATGGAATAAAATGGTCTGATTTTAATGGATATGACCTCAAATCATTAGTCTTTCCCATTTTACTCATAGTCATCCATTTAAAGCTGAATAGTACTTAAGAAATAGCTGTGTGGAGCATAGAGTATAGAGAAACTTCAGACAGAGATCATAATCAGGGGGCTAATGTAATGATTTATGCCATAGGTAATGAGGTGCTGAACCATGCTAATGGCTTCATGAAAATAAAAAAAAAAGGTAAGATTTGAAAAGTAGATTTTTTTGATAGATGAGGAAACTGAGGCCTAAGGTTGAGCAACATGTCCAGGGTCAGATGGTCAATATGCATCAGAGGCAAGATTTACACTGTGGTCATTTGACTTCAGGGTCATTCTCTTTCTACTATACTATGCTTCCTGTTGTCACTGCTGAAAAAAATGTATAGTGCTGTTTATGTATAGACAATAATTGAACATACAGGAGAATTTGGTTCATTTTAATTTACTTTGTTGGACTCCAAGCTTCTGTTATACCCAATGCCAGGTGCTGCTTGAAGCAAGTATAATGTCACAAATGCCTGATGTATGCTTAAGAAACTTTGATGGTGATAAAAGAACATTCTTGCAGAGTAAATCACTCAGTTCAATTCATTATGCATCTATTAACTGCCTACGACATTCGGGACATAGCTAAGTACTGAAAGACATACAACATTTAAATAAGATACTTACAGGGCTTAGGCAGTTGAGCAATTATTGAGTCAAAGATCTATGATTTGGTGATCAAACCATTGATGCATGTGTTTCACCTATCTATAATTTAGAGTCCAAGAGAGTTACGTCCATCTCAGAGAGGTCCATTATCACCCAAAACAGCTAGAGAGTATTATGTGGGATATAATGCCTATCTGGCTATTGGTAAAGATAACTTATGGCAAAACACATGAAGGCAGGAAAAGTTATATGTGAGGTTGAAGAGTGGAAAGAATACAAGCAAGCTGGTTAATCAGGAAAGGATCCCATGTGATCTAGTATTAGTATGAATTCAAGGAGGACAATAATTCCATGCAGAGATAAAATTAGAAAATACTGGTAATAGACTTCCTATGTTGTGTTACATTGGCCAAGTCATTTAACTACTCTGAGACCCAGACAACTTTCTAAAACTATAAATTATAAACTACTTTCAATCTGTATTGATGGAGTGAGTTCCCACATAATTTGAACCATTATTACTTTCAAATATGCCCATCTCTCACATCCTCAAAAAATCTTCTTCATTCTAATCTATAATTCCTTAGAGCTATTATTCTATATCTCTCCTCTCTCATCAAAACTGAAGGGACAGAGGTGGAGCCAAGATGGTGGAGTAGAAACAGCATGTCCAAGCCACTCTGCCCCCAGATTTCCTTCAAACTATGCAAAAGGGGACTCTGAACAACTTCTGGAGGCCCAGCACCCACAGAACGACACAGAGAATCTAACCTCCTGCTGAGGACTGTCCAGCAGCCCTGCAGGAAGGAGCAGCACAGCAGTCTGGGAGCCAGCAGCGCAGTGCACAGGGCGCAGGAAGCCGAGCACAGGTCCGGTCTGCCTGAGTTGGGGTTTTAGCCCCAGGGTGGCAGGGCCAGCAACTGGCTGGAGGGACCCCAGAACACCAGCAGCTGTGGAGATTCTAGAATTATCAACATAGACATGCCTAGGACAAAGTGAGAGGTTAGTGCCCTATGGACTTTGGGAACAGTATTTGGGGAACGCGTCAGCTTCATCCCCTGGGGGCTAGAAGCCCCTGAGGAGACAAACCATTTTGTAGTTTTCAGAGGCAGCACCAGCTCCTGGCCTGGGAACTATAGGGAGATCCAATGATCAGTCTTGGGAGGTAATCAATCTTGCTTTAACCTCCCTGGATGTGGATTGTGATCTGGGGTGGAGGTTATGGGTGGCTTTCCAGCTTGCCAGAAACGGAAGTTGCCCCGCCACACGTTCGGGACGAAAATTCCCCTATCTGGCACCAGAACCATACTGTGGCAACAAACCCAAAAGTCAAGTAATTAAGTGGCAACATGCCAAGGCAAAAGAAACAAATTAAACAGAAAAATTCAACCCTAGACTCCTACTTTGGGGGCAAAAAGGGTCGAAGCATGGAGGAGGAAGAGGACTGTGAGGTAGAAGTACTGCTCCAAAAGCCCCAGGGGAAAACTTGAGGGGGTTGCAGGCCATAGAGGACCTTAAAAAGGACTTTAAAAATCAAATAAGAGAAGTGGAGGAAAAATTGGAAAGAGAAATGAGAAGGATGCAGGAAAAGTATGAAATGAGGGTCAACAGCCTGACTGAGGAAAACAACACCTTAAAAAATAGAATAACTCAAATGGCAAAGGAGGCCCAAAAGGGCAATGAGGAGAAGAATGCCTTAAAAAGCCAAATTTGCCAGATGGAAAAAGAATCTCAAAAGCTCACTGAGGAGATTCATTCCTTCAGAGTTAGACTGGAGCAAATGAAAGCTAGTGACTTTATGAGAAATCAAGATGCTGTTAAGCAGACCCAAACAAATGAAAGAACAGAAGGCAATGTGAAATATCTCATGGGAAAAACTAATGGCATGGAAAATAGTTCCAGGAGAGACAATTTAAAAATTATTGGACTACCTGAAAGCCATGATCAAATAAAGAACCTAGAAATCACCCTTCAAGAAATTCTCAAGGAAAATTGCCCTGATGTTTTAGATCCAGAGGGCAAAATAGAAGTTGAAAGAATCCACCATTCACCTCCTGAAAAAGATCCGCAAAAGAAAACTCCCAGGAATATTAAAGCCAGGTTCCAGAATCCCCATATCAGGGAGAAAGTACTACAAGCAGGCAGGAAGAAACAATTTCAATATTGTGGAAACACAATCAGAATAGCCCAGGACCTGGCAGCTTCTACACTGAGGGATCGAAGGGCATGGAATACAATATTCCAGAGGGCAAAAGAGCTGGGACTGAACCCAAGGGTCACCTACCCAGCAAAACTGAATATTTTGTTTCAGGGGAAAATATGGTCATTCAGTGGAATAGAAGACTTTCAAGCACTCTCGAGGAAAAAATCAGAATTGAATAGAAAATTTGACATCCAGACAGACACAAGAAGCAAGAGATGCCTTAGAAGGTAATCAGGGAAAAGACATCAAAAGGAGCTTATCAAAGTTGAACTATTTACCTTCCTATATGGAATATAGTGAATGTGTGTGTGGATATGTGAATGTGTGTGTATATGATCACAGTTATATATGGATAGAGGGCATAGGTTGAATTTGTTGGGAAGGGTCGATACTTAAAGGGTGAAGTTGTGAGGTGAGAGAG
This sequence comes from Gymnobelideus leadbeateri, assembly GCA_011680675.1. Taxonomy (NCBI): domain Eukaryota; kingdom Metazoa; phylum Chordata; class Mammalia; order Diprotodontia; family Petauridae; genus Gymnobelideus; species Gymnobelideus leadbeateri. The sequence continues at coordinate 43,768 of WOXC01002419.1, read as the reverse complement.
GAAAGTGGCAAGAGGAGATGGGGAGAGACAGGGTGGTGTAAACTATCTCATGTAGAGGAAGCAGGGGGAAGTGGTTGCAGGGGAGGAGGAAAAATAGGAAGGCAAAACGGCGAAACCACGTTCTCGTTTAATTTGGTTCAGGGAGAGAATGACATACATACTAGGTGGGACATCTCAACCTACAGCAGGATAGGGGCAAGGGGGAGGAGAGGAGGGATGATGGATGGGAGGGCATCCTTGGGGGGAGGGGAGCTTGGAGGTACCCACTATGGAAGAGGGACAGGATCAAGTGGGGAATGAACCAGGTGGGGGGTGGGATGAGGGAGGGAATTATAAGCAGCCTTTGTACAATGCATCTACTATGATAATGTTTTGCATAGCTAGTCATGTACAACATATACTGAATTACTTATCTTCCAAGAGGGAATGGGTGACAAGGGAGGAAGGAAATGGATCTGAAATTCGAGGTCGTAACATTAAATGTTTCAAATATGTATAAATAATATTATTAATACTCTTTTGCTTGTAATAGGGAGATAAGATGTACAGGCACTGGGACACAGAGATTCACCTTCCTCTAATGGAAAAGTCGATGGGGATATAGGAGAAGGTATTGGAGAGAGCAGATTGGAGGAAGCAATATCTTGTGGGACTACTATTCTGGAAGGTTGGGTAGGGGAATCATCGGGGGAAAATGATTGTAGCTCAAAATATGTCGGAAATGAATGATGTAAAACAGAAGTTAATAAAGCATTTGTTTAAAAAATAAAAAAATAAAGAAAATAAGGAAAATGTAAAAAAAAAATTTGTATTTTGTCTTCTGCTTCCAGAAATATAAAGGCAGTGAGTTTCCCTATATAATTTTTTGAAACATGATGTGTAGGTTTCTTTTTTATCATAGACTTCAGATAATTATTTCAATAATTTTTAAATTATCTCTTCTTGACCTGTTTTCCAGCTCAGTTGCTTTTTTTTTTCCCAATGAGTTACTTCACATTTCTTTCAGTAGTTTCATTATTTTTTAATTATGTTTGATTGCTTCTTAATGTCTCATGGAGTGATTAGCTTCCACTTGCTCATTTCTAATTTTTAACAACTTTTTTTTTTCCAGTAAACCTTTGTCCTTCTTTTTCCATTTGGCCAATTCTGTGTTTTAGGGAGGTTTGTTCTGCAAATTATTGTACCTCTTTTACCATTTGACATATTCTATTTTTAAGGTGCTATTCTCTTCAGTATTATTTGTGTGTGTGTATTCTTCATTTGCCAAGCTGTTGAAACCATTTTAATAACTGATTTGCATCACTCTCATTTCTCTTTTTAATTTTTCCTTTATCTTGCTTGATTTTAAAAATCTTTTTTGGGCCTTATAGGAATAATTTTAGTGCCTGAAACAAATTCACATTTTCTTTGAGGTTTTTGATGTTGCAGTTTTGACTTTGCTATTTTCTTCTGAATTTGCTTTTGATCTTCTCTGTCACCATACTAACTTTCTATGCTCAGATTCGTTTTATTTATTTATTTTTCCAGATTATTTCTTTACTTTGAACAACTTCTAAGTTGTCTTGGGCTTGAAAATTGTTTTACCCTATCATTTTGTGAGTTCTGCTGCCCCATAATTTATTTTGAGGCTTTATTTAAATATATTTGGAGGGAGATTTAGTACAACTAAGGTGAGTCCCTTCCTTTCTCCACCATCTTGGCTCTATTCTCTAGAGTATTCTTTTAAATAATGTAAAAAATGAAATGAAATATTGGACTGTTCTCCCCTTTGTACTTATTAAAAAACATTTAAAAGAAACTAAAATATTTTAATGGAATTGGTATTGCATTTTGTATACAGAGCTTGGCCTAGAGCCAACTTATATATTATAAGTTTAAGGGGGCAGAAGGAAGATGGTGGAGTACAAGGAGGAAATTGCTTAAGCTCATCCTCCAATTACCTCCAATATGTGTAAAAATAATTCTAAATACATTTTAAGAGCTATAGAACCCACAAAATGACAAAGTGAAACAAATCTTCCACTGAAGGTAGCCTGACAGGCTAAAGGGAAGGGTCTACCACACCAGGCTGGGAGCAGATCTCAGTCCCACTTGGGCCATGTGGGAACAGAAAAGAGGCACAGATCAGGCTGGAGCAGACCTCTGGGGAGAGAATTACTGGCAGCTATGGCAGTTTCCAGACTTCTCAACCCACTAACATAAAAGAAAAAAGTAAAAGCTCAGTGGGGAAACTGTTGGATCTGGTTGATAGAAGAACACAATCTGGTCCCTGGCCCCAGGGTGGCAGAAGTGGAGGCTAGTGTGGAGGCAGCAGTAGTGCCAGAAACAGCAGCAGCAATAGCAGTGGCAGCAGATACATTAAGATCTCCAGGACTGGAGATGGGGGGTGGAGAAGATGGGGACCAAGTGATCATAAGGCATGGCAAGAATCTCTTTGCTGTTGGTGAGGCAGGATTCTCTTGCTTTGCACAGCTTGGATCTAGGTCAGAGTCTTGAGGGGCTATCCTGGGGTGTGGAGGATCTCTGGCATGGCAGAGCTTCTGGCAACTATGAAAAGGGAATCTTCCTCACAGTATGTGAAGCAGGTGCCTAGAAGTAGCTCTGACAACAGCGTGACAAATCCCCAGAAATTTGGACATAGCCCTTTCCACTAGGGAAGCAGAATTCTACTTTGGCAAAGAGATCAAAAGCAAAGTAAGTAGCTGGGAAAATGAGCAAACAGAGGGAAAGAAATCAGACGATAGAATTGTACTTTGGTGACAAAGTAAATTAAAACATAGAGCCAGAAGAATAAAACAAAGTCAAAATACCTGCATCGAAAGCCTCCAAAATATATGAATTGGTCAAAGACCATGGAGTAGCTCAAAAATGATTTTGAAAATCAAATAAGAGAACTTGTGGGAAAATTGAGAAAAGAATGAGAGTGCTGCAAGAAAATAATGAAAAATGAATCAACATCTTGCTAAAGGAGATTCCCAAAATACTGAAGAAATAACACCTTAAAATATAATAACCCAAATGACAAAAGAGATCCAAAAAGCCAACGAGGAGAAGAATGCCTTCAAAAGATGAATTGACCAGATGGAAAAGGAAATTCAAAAGCTCACTGATGAAAATGATTCCTTCAGAATTAGAATGGAGAAAATGGAAGTTAATGGTTTTATGAGAAACCAAGATACTATAAAACGTGTCCTAAAGAATGAAAAAATAGAAAACAGAGAGAAATACATCATTGGAAAAAAAAATAGTGACCTAGAATATAGATCCAGGAGCCATCATTTAAAAAATTATTGTACCACATGTAAGCCATGATGAAAGAAAGAGCTTAGACAGCTAGAAATTATCAAGGACAACTGCCCTGATATTTGAGAACCAGAGGATGAAATAGAAATTGAAAGAATACACTGATTGCCCTTTAGTAAAGATCCTGAAAAGAAAATTCCTTGGAATATTATAGACAAAATCTAGAGTTTCTTGGTCAAGGAGAAAATATTACAAGCAGTCAGGAAGAAACAATTTGAATTTTGTGGAAACACAGTCAGGAAAGCTCAAGATCTAGCAGCTTCTACATTAAGGGATTAAAGGGCTTGGCATATGATATTCCGGAGGTCAAAAAGGAGCTAGAATTAAAAACAAGAATCATCTACCCAGCAAAACTGAGTATTATACTTCAGGATAAAAAATGGAAATTCAATGAAATACAGGACTTGCAAGCATTTTTGATAAGAAGGACCATAGCTGAGTAGAAATTTTTACTTTCAAATAAAGAGCAAGAGAAGCATGCAAAGGAAAAAAAAATCATAAGAAACTTTAAAAAGTTGAGTTGTTCATTTTCCTATTGAAAGACAATATTTGTAACACATGAAACTTTTCTCATTATTAAGATAGTTGAAGGGAATATGTATATGTATTTGTATGTATGTATGTACATATATGTATGTATATATGTTTACGTATATGTAACTTATGTGTATATGTTTACATATATGTATATTGGTGTGTGTATCTATGTGTGTATGTTTATATACATATGTGTGTATGCATGCACATATATATGTATATGTATACATAGACAGAGGGCACAGTTGAGTTGAATATGAAGGAATGATATCTCAAAAATAAAATTAAGAGTTGAGAGAGGAATAGGGGTGGCTAGGTGGCGCAGTGAGTAGAGCGTCGGGCCCGGAGTCAAAAGGACCTGAGTTCGGATTCGGCCTCAGACACTTAACGCACACACAAACAAAAACCTAGCTGTGTGACCTTGGGCAAGTTACTTAACCCCAATTGCCTTCCAAAAAGCAAAAAAAAAAAAAAAAAAAAGAGTTGAGAGAGGAATATATGGAAAAGGAGAAAGGGAGAAATAGTATAGTGTAAATTATGTCACATAAACGAGGCAAGAGAAAGCTGTTAGAGTGGAGGGGAAGAGCAGCGAGGTGAAAGGGAATGAGCCAACCTTATTCTCATTGAACTTGGCTTAAGGAGGGAATAACATACACAATCAATTGGATATTTACCCTACAGGAAATTAGAGGGACAGGGGATAAGAGTAGGCATGATAGAATGGAGGTAAAATTGGGGGAGGGAGTAGTCAAAAGCACTTTGCTGAAGGACTTGTTTAACCAAAATGTTCCCTTAATCTATGAGTAGTACTTGACATTAACATGCATGAATTTTGACAATAGAGAATATGGATTCTCTATCTCTGACTATACAAAGAGAAAATCAGTCACCAAGTAATTATGAGTAGGCATGTTTATCTTTGGTGTCCACCTCCTTTCAAATTCTATTCCTTTTTTGCTCCAATTTCCTAGTGTTTTGGGTGAACAAATATTCCTTCTATAACTTCCCAATCATGTGGGCAATATTCCAAGCTCTTGACTTCTTTAAAGTTCACCTGTCCTACCTAAATACTCCTCATAGCTAGAGGAAAAGGCTAATAAGCCATAAACACTAGTTCTGGTTAATATGTTAACCCTCCTTCATTTTTTTTCTTTCTTCACATAGCATACGCCTTAGTATGCTCAAAAGACATAGGAAAGAGCTTAATAAATTGGACTCTAATGTTTGAAATTATTTCCAGCATAATTCTGGCCAGTCAGTTGGGGAGACAATTTTTTGGGGGAATGATGCTGGCTCTATAAATACCCTTAAAAACAACCCACCTGTCTACAGGGCAAGTGCCATTTAAGGGGTAACACATTTATAACTTTTTAAGTGGGGAAAGTTAGCCTTTAATTACTAAATTTCTGTTTCAAATTAGGAAACTTAGCCTTCCATTAATACTGCAGATTTTGAAACTTGCTTTTGTAGAGATTTAACTGATCTGTAGCCATGTACTCTAAATGGTATCTCCTTTTTTGGTACTACCCCAAATGATGGATGGCTTGCAATTAGATTAAATTCATCAAGTGTATCTTTGGAAAAAAATTCATTCAGGAAAAATTCATTTCAGAAGAGTTTTTTTTTTCATTTTTTATATAATTTTTTTAACTAATAGTGGGGGAAAAGAGAGAAGGCAAAAGTTTCCCAAGCAGAACCATAGACATAAATATATTGTATTTTAAGTGCTTTGAACCCTCAATGTTTCTTTGTCATAAAAGAAAGAACATTTAATTGAGCAAAAAACAAAAATAAAAATCCCTACCTTTTCTCTCTTTTTTCTTAATACACTTGGCACCTTTTTGAATTTGTCTTATTGTTTGGAACTGTTTACTTCATGCTTTCTGAAATAAAAATCCTTTTGGCATTTTGTTGGGTCTTTTTTTCCCTTGTGGTTTGAAGTTTTTCTCCCTTTTTTAATTAAATTGACCTTTTGGTTCACTTGACTGCCCTCACCCTGATGGAGAATGACTGTTCTCTTGGAAGGCAACTAGAAATGAACAGAGAAAAGACTGAAAACATTGACATGAAATGAAAAATTTTGATGCTGCAATAAGGGTAATATAATTGTATAATCGTTACTTTTCACAGCCTTTGACACAGAGAAATACTAAGCTCGGCACATTTCTTGGAGTTTTAATGATGACAGGCTGCTTCTCATCTTCCTGAATGAACACTTTTATGGTGTACTTTATAACTAATGTCTTCAAAGTATTTTTTAACTGTCCAGTAACAGCTCACCTTTCTAACCTTTCTAAACTACAAAGAGTAATTGAAAATCAGAGTGTCCTCTACTGCCATTAGTTCTGCACTGTATATCTTTTATATTTGCAAAAGTTAATTAAGGGCTGTATTTTCTGATTCTGGCACTAGGGCTGGATCTGCAATATCCAAATGACCTTTCTATCTGTTTAAATTCTAATTCCTGTATTTACCTTCAGAAGACTCAAATCATAAATGTGTATGGGCATTAGTCAACCCAAGTTGGCTACTAGAAGCTGGGACATGACTTGCAGTATAGCAAGCATAATAGCAAGGTAAAAGTCAGTTAATAAGTGAATGAACCTAGCCGTGTGACCTTGGGCAAGTTACTTAACCCCAATTGCCCTCCAAAAAAAAAGCAAAAAAAATCAGTGAATGAAAATAGGATAACAATAACAAAGACAAATCAATCTATCCTTCAACTCTTGACGAGGGAAGGAAAGGTGCAAGGAGAAAATGGAATAATACTATATTCTTTTTGGTATAGCCTATAACCCTCTTTCAATATGTGCTTTGAACAACCAAGGTGCAGAACAGTTATTTCTATCTTATATCACTTTAAAAAATTTAAATGGTCAATCTAACTAATTGTGAAACAATTTTATATTAATATGGCTTAAAATGTCCAATCATTCTGCTGCAGCTGATTTGTTTTTACAGTCCAAGATCCTTGAACTGACTCTCCCACCGCCCCCTTAAAACATGTATGGGCCAGTGTTTTTCATAGGATTGAAAATTTAGAGACTAAAATGAATAATTCGAAAATAAAAGATTAAATGAAGCAATTTAAAGGTGTATATTTAAAAAGTTTAAAATTCCAGTTTAATATTTATTTTTATTTATTTATTTTTTAATTAAACAAATGCTTTATTAACTTCTGGTTTACATCATTCATTTCCACCAGATTATGAGTTACATTTTTCCCCCATTTATTCCCTACCCACCACCCCAGAATAGCAGTCCCACTAGATATCCCCTAATCCAATCTGCTCTCTCCCATATCTTCTCCCATATCCCCTTCGACTTTGCCATTAGGGCAAGGTGAATCTCTGAGCCCCAATGCCTGGACATCTTATGAAACATTTAATTTTAAAACTTCGATTGTCAGATCCATTCCCTTTCTCCCTTGTCACCCACTCCCTCTGAGAAGATAAGCAATTTAGTATGTGTTGTACATGTATATCTATGCAAAACATTACTATAGTAGACATATTGTAAAAGACTGCTTATATTTGCCTCCCACCTGTCTCACCTCCCACCTGGTCCATTCCCTACTTTGATCCTGTCCCTCTTTGATAGTGGGTACTTCTAACCTCCCCTCTCCCCAGAATGCCCTCCCCTCCATCATCCCCCCTCTCATCCCCCTTTCCCCTACTCAGGAGAGTGAGTGAGGGTAAGATATTCCATTTAGTATGCATGTGATTCTCTACTTGAGCCAACTTCAATGAGAATATGCTTTTGCCTTTTTGCCTTCCTGTTCTTCCCCTCCCCTGCGACTACATCCCCCTGCCTCTTCTACATGAGATAGTTTGCCCTACTCTGTCTCTCTCCATCTTCTCCTGCCACTTTCCTCTCTCACCTCTTGACTTCACCCCTTAAGAATCATCCCTTCCTTGGGGCGGCTAGGTGGCACATCAAGCAGAGAGCCAGCCCTGGAGCCAGAAGGACCTGAGCTCGGATCTGGCCCCAGACACCCAATACACAAACAAAAACCCAGCCATGTGAACCTGGGCAAGTCACCCAACCCCAATTGCCCTCCAAAAAAAATAATAATAATCCCATCCCATCAAATTCAACCTGTGCCCTCTATCCATGTATACCTGTGAACATATGCCATGTACCCTTCTTCAATTATTTTCATAATGAAAAAGGTTTCATCAAACAAAGTTATTGTTTTTCCATGTAGGACTGTAAATAGTCCAACTTTGATAAGCTCCTTTTGATTTCTTTTCCTTGATTACCTTCTCAAGCATCTCTTGCTTCTTGTGTCTGAATGTCAAATTTTCTATTCAACTCAAGAATGCTTGAAAGTCCTCTCTTCCAATGAATGACCATATTTTCCCCTGAAACAAGATACTCAGTTTTGCTGGGTAGGTGACCCTTGGGTTCAATCCCAGCTCTTTTGCCCTCTGGAATATCATATTCCATGCCCTTCTATCCTTCAATGTAGAAGCTGCCAGGTCCTGTGCTATTCTGATTGTATTTCCACAATATTGAAATTGTTTCTTCCTGGCTGCTATATTATTTTCTCCTTGATCTGGGGATTCTGGAACCTGGCTATAATATTCCTGGGAGTTTTCGTTTGGGGATCTTTTTCAGGAGGTGTTCGGTGGATTCTTTCAACCTCAATTTTGCCCTCTGGGTCTAAAACATCAGGGCAATTTTCCTTGAGAATTTCTTGAAGGATGATTTCTAGGTTCTTCCTTTGATCATGGCTTTCAGGTAGTCCAATAATTTTTAAATTATCTCTCCTGGATCTATTTTCCAGGTCAGTGGTTTTTCCCATGAGATATTTCACATTGCCTTCTATTCTTTCATTTGTTTGGATCTGTTTAACAGCATCTTGATTTCTCATAAAGTCACTAGCTTCCATTTGCTCCAGTCTAACTCTGAAGGGATGAATCTCCTCAGTGAGCTTTTGAGAATATTTTTCCATCTGGTAAATTCGACTTTTTAAGGCATTCTTCTCCTCATTGCCTTTCTGAGCCTCTTTTGCCATTTGAGTTAGTTTATTTTTTAAGGTGTTATTTTCCTCAGTCAGGCTGTTGACTCTCATTTCACACTTTTCTTGCATCTTTTTCATTTCTCTTTCCAAGTTTTCCCCCACTTCTCTTATCTGCTTCTTAAGGTCCTCTATGGACTGTAGCCAGCTTGTATTTTCATTTGGGGCTTTTGGTGCAGGAGTTCTGACTTCACAGTCCTCCTCTTTGCCCCTAAAATAGGAGTCCAATGTTGAACTTTTCTGTTTATTTTGTTTTGTTTGCCTAGGCATATTGCCACTTAATTACTTGATTTTGGGGCTTGTTGCCACAGTAGGACTCTGCCACCAGACAGGAGAGCTTCCGCCCAACCCTGGGGTCTTCACAACTTCCGCCAGTTGTGTGGCCTCTGTAAAGCCTCCACCCACTCTGGCAAGTTGGATACCCACCCCAAACTTCCCCCCCCCCCGCCCCTCACCACAATCCAGATCCAGGCAGTTTAAAGCAAAAGCGATTAACCCCCAGACTGATTGCTGGATCTTCCTACAGGTCGAAGACCAGGACCTAGAGCCACTACTGAAGCTGCAAAATGGCTTCTGTGCAGCTGTTTCTTCAGCAGCTTTTTGCCCCCAGGGGAGGAAGCCATGTGTTCCCCAAATACTGGTCCCAAAGTCCATAGGGCACTAACCTCTCACTTTGTCCTAGGCATATCTGTGCTGATAATTCTGGAATCGCCACAATTGCTGCCATTCTGGGGTTCCACCAGCCGGCTGAAGGCCCGGCCGCCCTGGGGCTAAAACCGAGGACCTGGGCTCGGCTCTGTTGGCTGCGCTGTCGGTTCCCAGTGCACTGTGCTGCCTGCTCTCAGAGCACTGCGATGGCGGCTCCCTGCAGGGCTGCTGGGCTGTCCTCAGCAGGAGGTTAGCTTCTCTGTGCCGTTCTGTGGGTGCTGTGGCTCCAGAAGTTGTTTGGAGCTCCCGTTCACACTGATTGAAATTTGTGTGGGGCAGAACACATTGGAAATGCTGTTTCTACTCCGCCATCTTGGCTCTGCCCCTTAATATTTATTTTTAACAATGTATAAAGCTGTGTTCCTACATGGTACTGAGGAGGAAAAATAGAAATGATAAGATTCCCTGCTCTTGAAGACGTTTCAATATAATAAAATAGAGGAGGATGTGGGGATGGAAGAGATAAGTGCAACAATAATGTCAATACTAGGGAGAACATCATGGTTCCACATAAATCAGTATGAGAACTTCAGAAGGGAGAGGTCAATTTTAACCGGTTAGTGAAAACTTTATGGGTAAGGTGGCACCTGAGCAAGGCCTTGAAAGATTTTAGTGTTTTCAACAAGTAAAAGTCATGTTGAGAAAAGAAGAAGGAGTCTATTTCAAACATAGTGGGTAACATAAGCAAAGGTATGCAGATAATTGAAATATCTTCAAAATTTTTTTAATTACTCGAAAATGGATACAAGTGAATAGAAGAGAAAAAATGCTTATATTTCAAATAAGCTAATCCAAAGAACCAGCTCACGATACAGTCTCATTAAGTTTTTCTAATTCAGGTTTTATCTTTACTATGAAAAAAATATGATTTTAAAATAAGACAAATATTCTCTACTCACTCAAATTCTACAGAGAGAATTGCAGATGATGGAAGATGGAGGGCTTTTAATTACTTTCTGGTACAGCTCTAAGTCAATGCAGGCTCAGAAGAAGGAAAATAACAAGAAAGAATCCCAGTGGGTCACATAATTTTGGCTACAAAGAAATACATATTTCTACATTGAAGTACCTGAGCTTTATGGTGATTTTCTATAAGTCTTTATCTAAATTCCAACTGTTTGCCATAGTTCATAAACCATAAAACTGTCACAAAGGTTTAATGGACTTGATAGTTTGGAACAGAATGTTACTCTTATTTTCATTCACTCAGACTCTTATCCTATACAAAAATTGTCACTAAGCTTTATGGGAGTCTTTACTAAAATCCATAGAGGAGGTCCCACTGGAGCAATAATTATGTGATGTTGTGAGAGTAAGTTCAGAAGTTTTAACCTCTTTAACAGATCTTATTTTTATATGAAACACTGATCACTAGATTAATAAAGTTCCCTCTGTTTCCCCACCATAGATTAATGTTCTATTGCCTCCAGGATAAAATACACAATCCTTAGACTGCCTGACTTCCATGTATCTTTCCAATGTTGTTTTCTATTACTCCCATTCATTCATTCTCTATAAAATTCAAATTTGTTTGCCACCTGGGCCTCAAATTCAACATTTATGCTTTTGCCTAGACCAGGGAATGGGAATCTTCAGCCTCAAGATCATATATGGCCCTCTAGGTCCTCAAGTGCAGCCCTTTGACTGAATCCAAATTTCACAGAACAAATCCCCTTAATAAAATGATTTGTTTTTTTTTAAACTTGGACTCAGTCAAAAGGCCGAATCCAGGAACCTAGAAGGCCAAATGTGGCCTGGAGGCCACAGGTTCCCCAGTCTTGGCTAGGTTCTCCTCCTTTTCTGACATGGGTTACCTTATCAACTCTGCCTCATAGAATCTCTAGCTTTTTTCAAAGCTCAGATCAAATACCACTTTCTAAATGATGCCTGTCTTAATTTTTCTAAAACCCTCCTCAAGTTGTTAAATAATTTTTCCTCTTGAATTTCCTTTATATCATTGTAGTCTCTTTTTTACTGAAATTGAAGAAGATTCCAGAAGACTAAATAGTATCATAGAGACTTTGGAGGACCAAAGGTCATGGAGAGTTATTGAAATGGAATATGGAGGGGCCACAAATTTTCCAGAATTTCCAGGCTTTGAGAGAAACAGAAGGGAGGAGAGCTTTTCCTGGGCTCTCCATACTTGTTCTGATATACGAGGAATGCGGGTATTCTGCTTCATTGGTTGCAAAGAAGCAAAGCAGATTCAAAAAGAATGTAAACAGATGCAGGGTGTGTGTGTGTGTGTGTGTGTGTGTGTGTGTTACCAGACAGAGGAGACAGGAAAAGTAAGAGTCCAGAAAAGATAAATGAATTAAAATGCAATTGATATAGTAGGCTTGTTGATGGAAACTAGGTAGCGAGGAGATAGAGACAGAGACACAGAGAGGCAGATAGATAGACAGAGACTATCCAATGGTACTTTTTTTTTTTCTGATTCTGGACTAGAATCCATCCCTGAATCTCAAAACACTAACTCTTGCTCTTTCTTATGCATACTCATTCACAGTCCTGCTCAGTGGTTGTCCTACCAAAGTAGCTATTGATCCTATTGTGTATTTTAATACAGGTACATCAAACATGGGGAAAATAAATTTAGAATTATATATTATAGAATGATTTTCTAACTGAAACAAGTTGTATCAGTAAATACGTGCATGTGCATGTATGATGAGGGTGTTTTTTTGTCACTGTCAAATTTCTGTGCTGCATTCATATCAGCTATGAAAGAAGAAAGGTAGTTTGTAAGCATCCAACTTTTAGGGCAGACTGATGGTACGTACTCATGAAGAAGGCTAAGATGAACTTTGAAATCTTCAAGGCTATTAGTTTAAAGTAAAAGACTACATTTTGTAAATATTTTTTCTTTCATAGAAATAAAAATTAAGTGAAGCAAAAAGGTAATTGTCAGAAAATTCAAAAATTTATTTTTTTGCTGAAAAGTATAGTTATCTTTTAGACAAATAAAAAAAAACACCAATAATCAGTAATTTATTTGAAAGCTATAAAGGCAATATTCAAGGGCAAATCATATCTTCAAAATTATTTCGTACATATACACAGAAATTGATTAATATTTTATATTTAAATATAAAGCTGTATTATCAGTAGTCGTTACATTGGTTCATCAACTCTATTAATTCTTTCAAAGTTTGAAAGACAAATTAACTCTTTCCCCCCCAAACACACACTACATATGTTGTCCCTGACCCACATGCCAAGGTTCAATGTACCTCTAAGTTTTGTTCAGCAAAATGGTGTTGTAGATAAAGTACACGTTAAGGATTAGGCAGACCTGGATTAAAATCTTTTTTTTTTTATTAAACAAATGCTTTATTAACTTCTGGTTTACATCATTCATTTCCACCAGATTATGAGTTACATTTTCCCCCATTTTTTCCCTACCCACCACCCTAGGATAGCAGTCCCACTAGATATCCCCTCCTCCAATCTGCTCTCTCCCATATCTTCTCCCATATCCCCTTCGACATTGCCATTAGGGCAAGGTGAATCTCTGAGCCCCAATGCCTGGACATCTTATGAAACATTTAATTTTAAGACCTCGAATTTCAGATCTATTCCCTTCCTCCCTTGTCACCCACTCCCTCTGAGAAGATAAGCAATTCAGTATGTGTTGTACATGTATAGCTATGCAAAACATTACCATAGTAGATACATTGTAAAAAACTGCTTATATTGCCCTCCCACCCATTTCACCTCCCACCTGGTTCATTCCCTACTTTGATCCTGTCCCTCTTTGATACTGGGTACTTCTAACCTCCCCTCTCCCCAGAATGCCCTCCCTCCATCATCCCCCCTCTCATCTCCCTTTCCCCTACTCAGGAGAGTTAGTGAGGGTAAGATATTCCGTTTAGTATGTATGTGATTCTCTCCTTGAGCCAACTTCAATGAGAATATGCTTTTGCCTTTTTGCCTTCCTGTTCTTCCCCGCCTCTGCAACTACTTCCCCTTGCCTCTTCTAAATGAGATAGTTTGCCCTACCCTGTCTCTCTACATATCCTCTTGCCACTTTCCTCTCTCACCTCTTGACTTCACCCCTTAAGAAACATTCCTTCCTTGGGGCAGCTAGGGGGTGCAGCAAGCAGAGCACCAGCCCTGGAGCCAGAAGGACCCGAGCTCGAATCCGGCCCCAGACACCCAAAACACAAACAAAAACCCAGCCACATGAACCTGGGCAACTCACCCAACCCCAACTGCCCTCCAAAAAAAAAAAAAAAAAGAATCATCCCTTCCCATCAAATTCAACCTGTGCCCTCTATCCATGTGTACCTGTGAACATATGCCATGTACCCTTCTTCAATTATTTTCATAGTGAGAAAGGTTTCATCAAACACAGTTATTGTTTTTCCATGTAGGAATGTAAATAGGCCAACTTTGATAAGTTCCTTTTGATTTCTTTTCCTTGATTACCTTCTCAAGCATCTCTGGCTTTTTGCATCTGAATGTCAAATTTCCTATTCAACTCTGGTTTTTTCATCAAGAATGCTTGAAAGTGCTCTATTCCACTGAATGACCATATTTTCCCCTGAAACAAAATACTCAGTTTTGCTGGGTAGGTGACCCTTGGCTTCAATCCCTGCTCTTTTGCCCTCTGGAATATCGTATTACATGCTCTTCGATCCCTCAGTGTAGAAGCTGCCAGGTCCTGGGCTATTCTGATTGTGTTTCCATAATATTGAAATTGTTTCTTCCTCGCTGCTTGTAGTATTTTCTCCTTGATCTGGGAGTTTTGGAGACTGGCTATAATATTCCTAGGAGTTTTCTTTTTGGGATCTTTTCCAGGAGGTGATTGGTGGATTCTTTCAACCTCTATTTCTCCCACTGAGTCTAAAACATCAGGGCAATTTTCCTTGAGAATTTCTTGAAGGGTCATTTCTAGGTTCTTTCTTTGATCATGGCTTTCAGGTAGTCCAATAATTTTTAAATTGTCTCTCCTGGATCTATTTTCCAGGTCAATGGTTTTTCCCATGAGATATTTCACATTGCCTTCTATTCTTTCATTTGTTTGGATCTGTTTAATATTATCTTGATTTCTCATAAAGTCACTAGCTTCCATTTGCTCCAGTCTAACTCTGAAGGAATGAATCTCCTCAGTGAGCTTTTGAGATTCTTTTTCCATCTGGCAAATTCGACTTTTTAAGGCATTCTTCTCTTCATTGCCTTTCTGAGCCTCTTTTGCCATTTGAGTTAGTCTATTTTTTAAGGTTTTATTTTCCTGAGTCAGGCTGTTGACTGTCATTTCATACTTTTCTTGCATCTTTTTCATTTCTCTTTCCAAATTTTCCCCCACTTCTCTTATCTGCTTCTTAAGGTCCTCTATGGCCTGTAGCCAGCTTGTATTTTCATTTGGGGCTTTTGGTGCAGGAGTTCTGACCTCAAAGTCCTCCTCCATGCTTTGAGCCTCTTTGCCCCTAAAATAGGAGTCCAATGTTGAACTTTTCTGTTTATTTTGTTTTGTTTGCCTAGGCATTTTGCCACTTAATTACTTGATTTTGGGGCTTGTTGCCATAGTAGGACTCTGCCACCATCAGAGCTTCTGCCCAAACTTGGGGTCTTCACAACTTCTGCCAGTTGTGTGGCCTCTGTAAAGCCTCCACCCACTCTGGCAAGTTGGATACCCACCCCAAACTTTCCCCCCAGACCACAATCCAGATCCAGGCAGTTTAAAGCAAGAGCGATTAACCCCCAGACTGATTGCTGGATCTCCCTACAATTTGCAGACCAGGAGCTAGAGCCACTCCTGACACTGCAAAATGGCTTCTGTGCTGCGTTTCTTCACCAGCTTTTCGGCCCCAGGGGAGGAAGCCACGTGTTCCCCAAATACTGGTCCCAAAGTCCATAGGGCACTAACCTCTCACTCTGTCCTAGGCATATCTGTGCTGATAATTCTGGAATTGCCACAATTGCTGGTGTTCTGGGGTCCCTCCAGCCAGCTGCTGGCCCAGCCACTCTGGGGCTAACACTTCCAACCTGGGCTCGGCTCTGCTTGCTGCGCTCTTGGTTCCCAGCACACTGTGCTGCCTGCTCTCAGAGTACTGCACTGGCCACTCCCTGCAGGGTTACCGGGCTGTCCTCAGCAGGAGGTTATCTTCTCTGTGAGGTTCTGTGGGTGCTGGGGCTCCAGAAGTTGTTTGGAGTCCCCTTTCACATTGTTTGAAATTTGTGTGGGGCAGAGCACATTGGACATGCTGTTTCTACTCTGCCATCTTGGCTCCACCGAAGTTACTCCTGGATTAAAATCTTACCACAAACACTTCCTTACTCTTTGATTCTGGACAAACTCTTTTGTCAACATCAGTGTCTCAACAGTAAAATGAGGATGGTAATAGCTTTTACTCCCTTCATCACTTGTTGTGAAAATTAAATGAAACACAGGGCAGAGCCAGGGTGGCAGAGCAGAAACAGCACTTCCAAGGTGCTCTCCCCCACACCACTTCCAGACAGTGTAAAAGGTGCAATATGAACAACTCCTGGAGCTCCAGCACCCACAGAACGGCACAGAGAAGCTAACCTCTTACTGAGGACAGCCCAGCAGCCTCACAGGGAATGGCCAGCACAATGCTCTGGAAGCCAAGCCCAGGCCCAACTGAGCCATGGTTTTAGCTCCAGGGAGGCCAGGCCAGCAGCTGGCTGGAGTGACCCCAGAACACCAGCAGCTGTGGCGATTCCAGAATTATCAACACAGATATGCCAAGGACAAAGTGAGAGGTTAGTGCCCTATGGACTTTGGGACCAGTATTTGGAGAATGTGTCAGCTTATTCCCCTGAGGGCAAGAAGCCACTGAGGGCCTGTGGCACAGATGCCATTTTGCAGCTTCAGTTGCAGCTTCAGCTCCTGGTCTGTGAACTGTAGGGAGATCCAGTGATCAGTCTTGGCTGGGGCGGGGGGGGGGGGGGGGCGCGATGATTGCTCTTGCTTTAACCTCCCTGGATCTGGATTGCTGTCTGGGGTGGAGGTTGTGGGGTGGGTATCCAGCTTGCCAGAGCATGTGGAAGCTTTACAGAGGCCACCCAACTAATAGCTCTGGATGTTGTGATGACCCCAACATTTGGGATGGAAGCTCCCCTGTCTGGGGAGTCCTACTGTGGCAACAAGCCGCAAAATCAAGTAATTAAGTGGCAACATGCCTAGGCAAAGGAAACAAAATAAGCAGAAAAATGCAACATTATACTCCTATTTTGGGGGCAAAGAGTATCGAAAGCATGGCACAGGAGGAGGTCCGTGAGGTCAGAACTCCTGCACCAAAAGCCCCAAACAAAAATACAAGTGGTTAACTTATATTTTAAGTAAAATTTAAATCTTATAATTTTCATGAAGCTTATACCAACTAGTCATATTTATTCTTTTCTCCAATTCAGCAGTCCACCCCCCCACCCCCCCACCCACACACACAAAAGAAGTCTTCACACCAGCCTCAGCTTTTTAGCTCCCAAATGTTGTCTTCCCCCATGGGATCTGATGCAATCACCAAATGAGTTAATATTGCAGGAGAAGAAAATAAAGTCCAAGTGCTGTTTACAAGAAACACATTTGAAACAGAGGGATAGACACAGGGTAAAGGTAAGAGGCTCAAGTAAAATATATCATGCCTCAGCTAAAGTAATAAAAAGCAGGGACAGCAAATCTCTGGATTTGATAGGTCCAACCTCAAAATAAACAAGAAAGAAGTTAAGGAGGTGAATAGCATTTTAGAGACAGTATGTATGATAGATCTCTGGAGAAAATCAAATGGGGATAAAAAGGAATATACCTTTTTCTCAGAGGTAGATGGCACATACACAAAAATCAACCATGTACTTGGCCATAAGAAAGTCACAGTTCAGTGCAGATAGGCAGAACTATTAGATGTATCATTCTCAAATCATGATTCAATAAAAATCATATGCAATAAAGGGCCATGGAAAGACAGATAAAAATTAATTGGGAACTAAACAATTTAACCCTAAAGAATTTAATTAGGGGCGGCTAGGTAGCACAGTGAGTAGAGAGTCAGCCCTGGAGTCAGAAGGACCTGAGTTCGGATCTGGCCTCAGACACTTAATGCACACACAAACAAAAACCTAGCCGTGTGACCTTGGGCAAGTTACTTAACGCCAATTGCCCTCCAAAAGGCAAAAAACAAACAAACAAAAAACAACAAAAGAAAACAAAACCAAAAAACACAAGAATTTAATTAATTGATTAATTAAATACATTTAATTTATTTGTTATATATTTTATTATTATAATTAACTTAACAATTTATCATTATATTTTATATATAGTATTATATGTTATATAAATTAAATTAAATTAATCAAACAAGAAATCAGAGACACAATCAGTAACTTCATTCAAGAGAAAGACAATAATGAGACAACATACCAAAATTTGTGGGACACAGCAAAGGCAGTTCTTAGGGGAAGATTTATATCCCTAAATGCATATATTATAAATTAGAGAAAAGGTTAGTCAATGAATTGGGCATGCAATAGAAAAAGCAATTAGAAGGAATCAAAAATCTGCAATTAAATACTAAATTAAAAATAATGAAAACCAAAAGAGAGATTAATAAAATTGAAATTAAGAAAACTTTTGAATTATTAAATAAAACTAAGAGCTGGTTCATGAAAAAACAATAAAATTGATAGAAACTTAGTCAATACGATAAAAAAAGAAAGAAGAAAACCAAATTACAAGTATCAAAGATGAAAGGGGTGAATCTACATCCAGTGAAGAGGAAACTAAAACAATAATTAGGAATTATTTTGCCCAATTGTATGCACAAAAATTTGAAAATCTTAGTGAAATAGATGAATATTTACAAAAATAAGTTACCCACATTAACTTAAGAGGAAGTAAATTATTTAAATAACCCCATCTCAGAAAACGAAATCCAACAAGTCATCAGTGAACTCCTTAGGAAAAAATCTCCAGGGCAAGATGGATTTACTAGTGAATTCTATCAAACATTTAAATAACAATTGATTCCAGTACTCTACAAATATTTTGGGAAAATTAGTAGAATCCTACCAAATTATTATTTTTTTTTGCTTTTTTTTTTTTGGTGGGATATTGGGGTAAAGTAACTTTCCCATGGTCACATGGCTAGGATTTTTTTTTTTGTTAGTTTGTGTGTGCATCAAGTGTCTGAGGCCCGATCCGAACTCAGGTCCTTCTGACTTCAGGGCCAGCACTCTACTCACTGCACCACCTAGCCGCCCCCCAAATTATTTTTCTGACAAAAATATGGTACTGATACCTAAACCAGAATGAGATATAACAGGAGAAGAAAATTATAGAACAATTTCCCTCATGAATATAGATGAAAAAATTTTAAAGAAAATATTAGTAAAAATACTATAACTTATCACAAGAATAATACACTTTGATCAGGTAGGACTTATTCCAGGAATGCAAGGATGATGTAATATTAGGAAAACTGGAAATATAATTGATCATATCAACAATAAAACTAACAAAAACCACAGGATTTTCTCAATAGATGCAGAAAAAGTTTTTGACAAAGCACAGCATCCATTCCTATTTAAAGCACTAGAAAGTATAGGTATAAATGGAGCCTCCCTTAAAATTATAAGTAGCATCTATTTAAAGCCATCAGCAAATATTATTTGTAATGGGGATAAGCTAGAATCATTTCTAATAAGATCAGGGGTGAAACAAGGATGTCTACTATCACCCCTCTTATTCAATCTGGTACTTAAAATGTTAGCAGTAGCAATTAGAGAAGAAAAAGAAATCAAAGCAATGAAATTAGGGAAAGAAGAGGCCAAGTTATCACTCTTTGTGGATGATATGATGATATACTTAGAGAATCTTAAAGAATCAAGTAAAAAAAAAACTACTTGAGACAATAAATGAATGTGACCAAGTTTCTGGATATAAAACAAACCTACATAAATCCTCAGAATTCCTTTATATTTCTAATGAAATCCAACAGTAAGAGATAGAAAGAGAAATCTGATTTAAAGTGAATGTAGTCATTGTAAAATATTTTGGGATATGTCTGCCAAAACTAACATAGGACTTATATGAACACAACTACAAAACACTTTTCACAAAAAAGAGTCAGATCTATCTATTTGGAAAGACATCAATTGCTCATGGCTGGATTAAGCTAATATAATAAAAATAACAATTTTACCTAAATTAAATTATATATTTAGTGCCATACCAATCAATTTACCAAAAAAACTTCTTTATAGACCTAGAAAAAATAGTAACAAAATTCATTTGGAAGAACAGAAGGTACAGAATAACAAGGACATTAATGAAAAGAAATGATAGGGATGGTAGACTAGCTATACCAGATTTTAATCTGTACTATAAAGCATTAGTCCTCAGAACTACTTGGCACTGGCTGAGGAATAGAGTATTAGGTCAATGGAATGCATTGGGTACACAAGACTCAGCAGTCAATGACTATCATAATCTATTATTTGATAAACCCAAAGACCCCAGCTTTTGGGATAAGAACTCACTATTTGACAAAAACTGCTGGGAAAACTGGAATATAGTATAGCACATACTGGGCACAGACTATTATCTAACACCCTATACCAAAATCAAGTCTAAATAGGCGCATGATCTAGGTATAAAGGATGATACTGTACGCAATCTGGGAAAGCAAGTAATAGTTTATCTGTCAGATTTGTGGAGAGGGGAAGACTTTATGACCAAACAAGTATTAGAGAGCATTATAAAATGCAAAATGGATAATTTTGATTACATTTAATTCAAAAGCTTCTGTATAAACAAAGCCAATGTAACTAGGATTAGAAGGGAACTGGAAAATTGGGAAAGAATTTTTACAAACTATGTCTCTGATAAAGAACTCATTTCTAAAATATACAGAGAATTAAGTCAAATCTATACGAAGACAAGTCATTCCCCAATTCATAAATGGTCAAAGGATATGAACAGGCAGTTTTCAGAAGAAGAAATTAAAGATACCTATGAGCATATGAAAAAAATGCTCTAAATCACTGTTTAGAGAAATGCAAATCAAAACAACTCTGAGATACCATCTCATCAATCAGATTGTCTAAGATGATAAAATAGGAAAATAAGATATTCTGTAGAGCATGTGGACAAATTGGAACACTAATGCATTGCTGGTGGAGTTGTGAACTGATCCAGACATTCTCAAGAGCAATCTGGAATTATGCCCAAAAGGCTATAAATAATTTTATACGCTTTGACCCAGAAATACCATTTCTAGGGTTGTATCCCAAAGAGATCATAGAACTGGGAGGAAGACCCATATGTACACAAATATTTGTAGCATCTCTTTTTTTTTCTTCTTTTTTTCTATTTTTTAAATTTTTTTTTTCACACATGCTTTATTAACTTCTGGTTTACATCATTCATTTCCACCAGATTATGAGTTACATTTTTACCCCATTTTCCCCCTACCCACCACCCCAGAATAGCAGTCCCACTAGATATCCCCTCATCCAATCTGCTCTCTCCCATATCTTCTCCCATACGCTCTTCGACTTTGCCATTAGGGCAAGGTGAATCTCTGAGACCCACTGCCTGGACATCTTATGAAACATTTAATTTTAAAACTTCAATTTTCAGATCCATTCCCTTTCTCCCTTGTCACTCACTCCCTCTGAGAAGATAAGCAATTCAGTATGTGTCGTACATGTAGAGCTATGCAAAACATTACCATAGTAGATATATTGTAAAAGACTGCTTATATTACCCTCACACCTGTCTCACCTCCCACCTGGTCCACTCCCTACTTTGATCCTGTCCCTCATTGATAGTGGGTACTTCTAACCTCCCCTCTCCCCAGAATGCCCTCCCCTCCATCATCCCCCCTCTCATTCCCCTTTCCCCTACTCAGGAGAGTGATTGAGGGTAAGATATTCCAATTAGTATGTATGTGATTCTCTCCTTGAGCCAACTTCAATGAGAATATGCTTTTGCCTTTTTGCCTTCCTGTTCTTCCCCTACCCTGAAACTACTTCCCCTTGCCTCTTCTACATGAGATAGTATACCCTACCCTGTCTCTCACCATCTCCTCTTGCCACTTTCCTCTCTCACCTCTTGACTTCACCCCTTAAGAATCATCCCTTCCTTGGGGCAGCTAGGTGGCGCAGTGAGCAGAGAGCCAGCCCTGGAGCCAGAAGGACCTGAGCTCGGATCTGGCCTCAGACACCCAACACACAAACAAAAACCCAGCCACATGAACCTGGGCAAGTCACCCAACCCCAATTGCCCTCCAAAAAAAAATAATAATCATCCCTTCCCATCAAATTCAACCTGTGCCCTCTATCCATGTATACCTGTGAACATATGCCATGTACCCTTCTACAATTATTTTCATAATGAAAAAGGTTTCATCAAACACAGTTATTGTTTTTCCATGTAGGACTATAAATAGTCCAACTTTGATAAGTTCCTTTTGATTTCTTTTCCTTGATTACCTTCTCAAGCATCTCTTGCTTCTTGTGTCTGAATGTCAAATTTTCTATTCACTTCTGGTTTTTTCATCAAGAATGCCTGAAAGTGGCGGAGCCAAGATGGTGGAGTAGAAACAGTTCATCCAAGCCACTCTGCCCCCAGATTCCCCCCAAACTATATAAAAGGGGATTCTGAACAACTTCTGGAGCCCCAGCACCCACAGAACGACACAGAGAAGCTAACCTCACACTGAGGACAGCCCAGCAGCCCTGCAGGAAGGACCAGCACAGCATGCTGGGAGCTGGCAGCGAGCAACACGCAGAGTGCAGGAAGTGGAGCCGAGCAGGGCCCAGGTCCCCCTGAGCCGAGGTTTTAGCCCCAGGGCGGCAGGGCCAGCAGCTGGCTGGAGGAAACCCAGAACACCAGCAGCCGTGGCGACTCCAGAATTATCAACATAGACATGCCTAGGACAAAGTAAGGTGTTAGTGTCCTATGGACTTTGGGGCCTGTATTTGGGGGAATTTCTCGGCTCCCTCGCCTGGGGGCTAGAAGCCACTGAGGACAAACACCATTTTGTAGTTTTCAGAGGCAGCTCCAGCTCCTGGGCTGCAATTAATTGTAGGGAGATCCAGCGATCAGTCTTGGGGGGTAATCGCTCTTGCTTTAACCTCCCTGGATCTGGATTGTGTTCTAGGGTGTAAGTCTTGGGTGGGTTTACAGCTTGCCAGAAACAGAAGTTGCCCCCCATATGTTTGGGACGAAAATTCCTCTATCTGGCCTTAAAGCCATAGTGTGGCAACAAGCCCAAAAGTCAGGTAATCAAGTGGCAACATGCCAAGGCAAAGGAAACAGAAAAATGCAACCCTAGACTCCTATTTTGGGGGCATAGAGCGGGAAAAGGACTGTGAGGTCAGAAGTCCTGATCCAAAAGCCCCAGGGGAAACCATGAGCAGGTTGCAGGCCATAGAGGACCTTAAGAAGGACTTTAAAAATCAAATAAGAGAAGTGGAGGAAAAATTGGAAAGAGAAATGAGAAGGATGCAGGAAAAGTATGAAATGAGGGTCAACAGCCTGACTGAGGAAAACAACACCTTAAAAAATAGACTGACTCAAATGGCAAAGGAGGCCCAAAAGGGCAATGAGGAGAAGAATGCCTTAAAAAGTCGAATTTGCCAGATGGAAAAAGAATCTCAAAAGTTCACTGAGGAGATTCATTCCTTCAGAGTTAGACGAGCAAATGGAAGCTAAAGACTTTATGAAAAATCAAGGTGCTGTTAAGCAGATCCAAACAAACGAAAGATTAGAAGGCAATGTGAAATATCTCATGGGAAAAACCACTGATCTGGAAAATAGATCCAGGAGAGACAATTTAAAAATTATTGGACTACCTGAAAGCCATGATCAAAGAAAGAACCTAGAAATTCTCAAGGAAAATTGCCCTGATGTTTTAGACTCAGTGGGAGAAATAGAGGTTGAAAGAATCCACCAATCACCTCCTGGAAAAGATCCCAAAAAGAAAATTCCTAGGAATATTATAGCCAGGCTCCAAAACTCCCAGATCAAGGAGAAAATACTACAAGCAGCCAGGAAGAAACAATTTCAATATTGTGGAAACACAATCAGAATAGCCCAGGACCTGGCAAGCTTCTACACTGAGGGATAGAAGGTCTTGCAATATGATATTCCAGAAAGCAAAAGAGCTGGGAATGAACCCAAGGGTCACCTACCCAGCAAAACTGAGTATTTTGTTTCAGGGGAAAATATGGTCATTCAGTGGAATAGAGGACTTTCAAGCATTCTTGAGGAAAAAAACAGAATTTAATAGAAAATTTGACATCCAGACACAAGAAGCAAGAGATGCCTGAGAAGGTGATCAGGGAAAAGAAATCGAAAGGAACTACTAAAGTTGAACTATTCACATTCCTATATGGAAAAGCAATAACTGTGACTGATGATATCTTTAACACTATGAAAATAATGGAAGAAGGGTGTGTGGTCATATGAATATATATGTGAATGTGTTTGTATATGGATAGAGGGCATAGGCTGAATTTGTTGGGAAGGGAGAATATTCAAGGGATGAAATTATGAGGTGAGAGAGGAAATTGGCAAGAGGAGATGGTGAATGACAGGGTAGGGGAAACTATCTCATGTAGAAGAAGCAAGGGGAAGTGGTTGCAAGGGAGGGGGAGAATAGGAAGGGAAAAAAAAAGGCAAATCCACATTCTCTCTGAATTTGGTTCAGGGAGAGAATGACATACATACTAAATAGGATATTTCAACCTGCAGCAGAATAGGGGGAAGGGGGATGAGAGGAAGGATGATTGATGGGAGGGCATCCTTGGGGGTAGGGGAGGTTGGAAGTACCCACGATAGAACAGCGACAGGATCATGTAGGGAATGGACCAGGTCGGGGGTTGGATGAGTGGGAGGGAATTATAAGCAGCCTTGCACAGTATATCTACTATGATAATGTTTTGCATAGCTAGACATGTACAACATATACTGAATTACTTATCTCCCCAGAGGGAATGGGTGACAAGGGAGGAAGGAAATGGATCTGAAATTCGAGGTCTTAAGATTAAATGTTTCAAATATATATAAATACTATTATTAATACTCTTTTGCTTATAATTGTGAGATAAGATGTGCAGGCATTGGGAAACAAAGATTCACCTTCCTCTAATGGAAAAGTCGAAGGGGGTATGGGAGAAGGTATGGGAGAGAGCAGATTGGAGGAAGTGATATCTTGTGGGACTGATATTCTGGGAGGTTGGGTAGGGGAATAATCGGGGGAAAATAATTGTAACTCAAATTCTGGCGGAAATGAATGATGTAAAACAAAAGTTAATAAAGCATTTGTTTAAAAAAAAGAAAAGAATGCTTGAATGTCCTCTATTCCACTGAATGACCATATTTTCCCCTGAAACAAGATACTCAGTTTTGCTGGGTAGGTGACCCTTGGGTTCATTCCCAGATCTTTTGCTTTCTGGAATATCATATTCCAAGACCTTCTATCCCTCAGTGTAGAAGCTGCCAGGTCCTGGGCTATTCTGATTGTGTTTCCACAATATTGAAATTGTTTCTTACTGGATGCATGTAGTATTTTCTCCTTGATCTAGGGATTCTGGAACCTGGCTATAATATTCCTGGGAGTTTTCTTTTGGGGATCTTTTTCAGGAGGTGATTGGTGGATTGTTTCAACCTCTATTTTGCCCTCTGGGTCTAAAAAATCAGGGCAATTTTCCTTGAGAATTTCTTTAAGGATTATTTCTAGGTTCTTTCTTTGATCATGGCTTTCAGGTAGTCCAATAATTTTTAAATTATCTCTCCTGGATCTATTTTCCAGGTCAGTGGTTTTTCCCATGAGATATTTCACATTGCCTTCTATTCTTTCATTTGTTTGGATCTGTTTAATAGTATCTTGATTTCTCATAAAGTCACTAGCTTCCATTTGCTCTAGTCTAACTCTGAAGGAATGAATCTCCTCAGTGAGCTTTTGAGATTCTTTTTCCATCTGGCAAATTCGACTTTTTAAGGCATTCTTCTCCTCATTGCCTTTCTGAGCCTCTTTTGCCATTTGAGTTAGTCTATTTTTTAAGGTTTTATTTTCCTCAGTCAGGCTGTTGACTGTCATTTCATACTTTTCTTGCACCTTTTTCATTTCTCTTCCCAAATTTCCCCTACTTCTCTTATCTGCTTCTTAATGTCCTCTATGGCCTGTAGCCAGCTTGTATTTTCATTTGGGGCTTTTGGTGCAGGAGTTCTGATCTCACAGTCCTCCTCCATGCTTTGAGCCTCTTTGCCCCTAAAACAGGAGTCCAATGTTGAACTTTTCTGTTTATTTTGTTTCGTTTGCCTAGGCATATTGCTACTTAATTACTTGATTTTGGGGCTTGTTGCCACAGTAGGACTCTGCCACCAGAGAGGGGAGCTTCCGCCCAAACCTGGGGTCTTCACAACTTCCGCCAGTTGGGTGGCCTCTGTAAAGCCTCCACCCACTCTGGCAAGTTGGATACCCACCCCAAACTTCCCCCTCAGACCACAATCCAGATCCAGGCAGTTTAAAGCAAAAGTGATTAACCCCCAGACTGATTGCTGGACCTACAGTTCACAGACCAGGAGCTAGAGCCGCCACTGATGTTGCAAAATGGCTTCTGTGTAGCTGTTTCTTCAGCAGCTTTTTGCCCCCAGGGGAGGAAGCCATGTGTTCCCCAAATACTGGTTCCAAAGTCCATAGGGCACTAACCTCTCATTTGTCCTAGGCATATCTGTGCTGATAATTCTGGAATCGCCACAATTGCTGGTGTTCTGGGCTTCCACCATCCGGCTAAAAGTCCGGCCGCCCTGGGGATAATTCTGTGGCCCTGGGCTCGGCTCTGTTGGCTGTGCTGTTGGTTCCCAGTGCGCTGTGCTGCCTGCTCTCAGAGCGCTGTGCTGGCTGCTCCCTGCAGGGCTGCTGGGCTGTCCTCAGCAGGAGGTTAGCTTCTCTGTCCCATTCTGTGGGTGCTGTGGCTCCAGAAGTTGTTCGGAGCTCCCTTTCACATTGTTTGAAATTTGTGTGGCGCAGAGCACATTGGAAGTGCTGTTTCTACGCCGCCACCTTGGCTCTGCCCCCTATAGCATCTCTTTTTTGTGGTGGCAAAACATTGGTAATTAAGGGGGTGCCCATCAATTGAGGAATGGCTGAACAAGTTGTGGTATATGCATGTAATGGAATACTATTGTTCTATAAGAAACGAGAAACAGATGGACTTTATTTTTGCCTGGAGAGGCTTATATGAATTGATGCTGAGTGAGAAGAGTAGAGTCAGGAGAAATTTGTACACAATTACAGACACAACGTATGTGTGAGGACCAAGTTTGATAGACTGGACTCTTCTCAGCAATTTAGGGTTATATGTCATCCCCAAAAGCCTCATGATGAAGAGAGATGTCTACATCCAGATTGAAGCAAACTACCTGCTGTTTTCTTGTTTGGTTTTGTTTCATCTTTCCCATTGTTCATTCCATCTGATAAAATTCTTCTTTATAACCTGACTAATGTCTAATGTGAAGTATTTGCAGATCCTATATTTGATTGTATTCTACCATGTTGGGGGGAGGTGGGGGGAGGGAGAGAATATTCGAAACTCAAGGAATTGTGGAACTGAATCTTGTAAGCTAAACATAAGCAAAGTAATAAAGAACAAAAAATTAAAAATAAGAAAATAAAGTCCAGGACAGAACCTGTATGCTTATCTTTATCAAATCTGACTATCTTTCCCCCACTTCTCTACGAACCTTAATTTCATATCTCCCACTGCCTTTCAGATATCTTGAATTTGATGTATAGTAAACATCTGAAACTAAACATGTACAAAATAAATCTCATTATCTTTGCCCCCAAACACTCCTCCTGCCTATCTTTCTATTACTGTAGTGGCCAACACTATCATCCCAGTACTTCAGACTCACAAAATAGGAATTATCCTGTATTCCTTATTATCTCTCATATTCCCATCCCATATTCAATGTGTTGCCAAAGTCTGTCAATTTTACTTTTGTATCATCTCTCAAATACATTCATCTCATTCTCTTCTTTGAGGCTGCTGCTAGCCTTGTGTAGGCCCTCATCACTTCATCCCTAGGCTAGTGTTGATAGGTTTGCCTGCCTGAAGTCTCTCTATATTCCAATTCATCCTCCATCCTGAATAGTCACAAAAGTAATTTTTCTAAAGTGCAGCTCTAAACTTGTCACCCCATTACTCAATAAACTCAAGAAGACTCCCTATCATCTTCAAGATCAAATAAAAATTCCTCTGTTTGGCATTAAAAGTCAAAACTAGACCTCTCTTACCTTACCAGGCTTCTTATATCCTTACTCTTTGTTTCAGTAACACTGGCCTCCTGTTCTATAAACAATACATTATATCTCTCAGCTCCATGCCTTCAACCCTCTCCTTCCTCCACTCTAACTTTCCTGGCTTCCTTAAAGTCTCAGCTAAAATCTGATCTTTTACATGAAGGCTTTCCAAATTCCTCTTGATTCTAATGCCTTTCCTCTATTAATTATTTATTATTTGTCTTGTATATAAGTTGGTTGTATACATTTGTTTGTATGTTATCTCTCCCATTAGTCTGTGAGTTCTTTGAGTTCAGGAACTGTATTTTGCCTTCTTTTGTAGGACTGGCTCATAGTAGGAAATTGATAATTTTTTACTCATTGATTGTCTTCCCCTATTAGAATATGAGCCGATTGAGGGCAAATACCATCTTTCTACTTATATTTGTATTCCCAGCACTTACCACAGTGCCTGACACTTAGTATTTGCTTTATAAATGCTTGGCAACCCATTGACTAAAATCACCCAAGCTAGAATTTCTCCCTTTTTTGCCTCTAGCAATGATTGCACATGCTAAAAATTGACACATTATATTCTGTCTAACATAACTTCCCTCTAACACTGTTCCAACACATACCTATGCATATATCTTCCATACCATATACAAGTGACATCATGAATTCTGTAAGAGAAAAGAACCTGTCACACTTTTTTATATGTTGAATCATTATTTTTATGTAAGAACTGTTCAATTAATGTTTACATATAAAAATAAAGAGGAAGTTAAGAATAAAGCATTCTTATTCTCTATTCTTATTCATATGAATAATATGCTATTCTTTAGCTATTACATGTACAATCGCCTTTTCCATATCCGATGTTATAGCTAGCATTTATATAACACATGAATTCTTGTAAAATACTTTACATATTTGATCCAAACTGATCCTCACAACAATCCAAATATTACCCTCATTTTACAGATAAAGAAATGGAATGAAGCTGTTACAGGTAAAGTTAATTGTCAAGGGTCATTCAGTTAGCATCTCCATCAGGATATAAACTCTGGTTTAAATACAATACTTTATTGCTATGACTTCTGTTATGTCCATACTAATCCAAAATGGAAGAATCATGTTCTAAGCCTGCAGTGAAACAGAGAAAAAGATAAATGAAACTGACTCAGGGGGTGGATTTGTGAGTTGAAACTGCTGTTTTGTATGTGACTGATACCATTGATGCAGTTATTCTCACTTTATAGATCCTTGTTGACTTAGGAAAATGGACCACAGAGTAAGTAGAGGATACTGAGATTAGAGAACATGTAGCCAAAATTATGTGACCCTGGATTCAATCTATTGAATTATACACCATATTATACACTACTTAGATGCCAACTATTGCTATTGTGAGAAGCTCAAGAGTCCAGGGGACCTCAATCAGTGTAATTACTCATCTCTTTTAACTCTATCCAAGTAATGCAAATAATCAGCATAATTGCTTCCATTTCCATAGTTCTTAAAAGTTTATGAGGCATTTTCTTCATAATGGCCCTACATACCAAATTTCATTTAAATATGTCACACATTACCGAAGATTTTTAAGGCCAAACCTAGTTTGAAATATATCTTGATTCCTTTGAGTAGTATGGCAGATTTAGTCAAGATCATTCTGGACTTTATCAATGCATCATGGCACGAAGAAGAATAAGGGAAATGCAAAATATTAAAGAATGAAATCAAAACAAAGAGCTCCCTTTGGTGGGTCAGTGACATTCTGTCATATGAATAATATTCTTCTAAGCATTAATTTATAATTCCAGGATAACAAAACAACTTATTAAACAACATTTTAAAGATGTAATGAACATTTGTATAATGAGATCTTGTCCTTTTTGTTATAGAGCTAAGTTTGGCTTAAGCCAAAAATCCTACTTTCCTGGAACATTTTAAGCCAATCTAAACATAGATTTAATTATAATACAAGGAAGCAAGGAAGTTCAGTGAACAATCCAGATTATTTTTTAAAGTTTAATGTAAAGTAGTAAGGAAGACTAGAATTTACACCCCACCTTAGTCACTTACTAGCTGTGTAATACTGGGGATGTCATTTAACCTCTCCTTGCCTTGCTTTGCTCATCTTTAAAATGGGCAAAATAATAGCTACAGTTTGTGAGGATAAATTGAGAAAAAATATGGAAAGGATATTGTAAGCCCTAGAAAACTTTATTAATGCTAGCTATTAGTACCACAATTCATACCATAATGCCTTGAACAAGGTAGAAAACTACTAATTGCTTATTGAATTAAATAGAGTTAAATTTGTTGGGTGAATACTCTTTTATATAAATAGATCACCATCAATGTGATTCTCAAAGAAATTGTTTTGTTAAACATAGATTTCTGCTATAAACCTCATGTACTATAGGGGAATTTCATCTGTATCTCTAGCAAACATAAAAATCAAGAAGCTAAATATTCCAACAACATTGTGAATGCTCACTAAATGGTAAATCAACAAATATTGCAAAAAAAGTTCAATAAATGTTTCTGTGATTTACTGTTCAACAATAGAAAAAATCAATTGATCATTTTTTTCCTACATTATTTTATTGAATTAGTGAAATAGATTTTGAGTTTGCTCAATGCTTCCAGGGTTTACTTCAATGGAAAAATGTTCAGTTGGGCAATTCTAACAGGATGTGCAGTAAAAAAACATAAAGGAATAAATAATGCATCTGGCATACTTGAACTAACCATTTTACAAGATGACCCAGAGTAATTTAAGTTTTCACACCTATATCTGTTAATTTTTTAAACTGTGGAGCTGGTAAACATTTTCATATAAAATCACTAGCCCAGACAGGACAAAACAAACAAACAAAAAACAAAAACAAAGCCAATCAACTCAGTGAACAATTAAAATAAAAGAGTCATGACAGTTATTTTTCTGAACTGACCAGCTGTTTTATTGAACTGACGACTAAATTTTGTCAAAATGATTGAACTGGTTGTGTGTGCTGGCAGTCTAGGACACTACATCATAGTGAATTTTCAACTGCTCTTTAAAGCATAAGACATTCAAGAGATTTTTTATAACTGACAATTAGCATAATTGGCAAGTTCCATTTTTTCTGTTTGCAAACAAGCAGCTTGTATTTTGCATTAGTGATGGTGATAGAGAAAGAACCATTTTGACAGGGAAAACCTGCTAATGAAAGCTGCCACTTCATACTGAATGCATATAGATTACATAACGATAGCTCTGAATAGATATTTTCATCCCATGGAACTTCTAAAAGAAACTGGCGAATATAATTCATCATTTGGCATATCTACCTAAACATCCATCACATAAAAAATAAAAACAACAGATAACGGTTTGGCCAATAAAACCAAAGCAATTTCACATATATATATATATATATGTGTGTGTGTGTGTGTGTGTGTGTGTGTGTGTGTGTGTGTGTATTTGATTTACAAATATATGTGTGTATAATATGAACATATGTGTGTATGTATCTATAAATAATTACACATACTTAAGTATAATACGTATCACTGCCATTCTCTGGCTCATGTGTAAAGACAAAAAGACATTAAACTGGAATTCCCCCAGCACCATGCAAGGCAAATCTACAATTTTTCTGCAACTAACCTTCTTAATTAATTGCTGTGGCCCTAAGAAGATGTTACTTGCCAAATGTTTTATAGCCAATATGTATTAGAGGGAAGATTTGAGCTAAGGTCTTTTTTTTCAAAGTCAAATGCTTTTTTTTAGTTTATGATGCAGTTCATTAAAATAGTATTTAATATTATATGCCAGTGAATAATGCGTAGTAAATGACAAATCCAGAGTCTGGAACTATGTGTCCCAGGGTAGAATTACATTTTCTCCCTTTCCCTTCCAGGCCTAGTTCAATCCTTCACCTTCAGAGGTGCCCAGACTAGTGAAAATTTGAACACAGTTGACTGTGCCTTCTCAGCTTCCTGGCAATGTTTGTAGATTCTCAAAGTACTCCTGATAAAAATCTCTCATTTTCAAAGGCTGGTATAGGCACCTGGAATAGATTTAAGGGCCTGAATCTTGAAGTACTGTTGAAACCAAAGTAGGCACCTGATTAAGAGGGTGACTGCATTGCAGCTGGCAATGCACCTGGTACCAGAAGGTCAGACATTTATTAAGCAATCTCTAATTTCTTTAATCAATCCTTTGTCTCACTGCTATGGGTATTCCTTCTATTTGTGTGGATTTTAATACCTTCTCATCCTACATTTGTTCTGGAAGTTTTCTTCTTTCTTTTAATGTTTTGTATACAAGTGCAATGATTGAGCTCTATATTTACCTTCACTCTTGCTATATCATTCTACCTCTTTCTTATTTCATTTAATAACACTTTTTGAATGTAATCCAACATCAGTGATATGCTAGAGCCTACTCAACCCACCATTGACCATTTTGGTGTCTGCTATTCAGATTTTATGTTATCCTACATTTATAATCAGATACTATCATATTGAAAATATTCTAAAAAGTAGGGGTGCACATTATACAGCTATGTGGCTGTTTCATGGATTGGGTGATAGATTAGGAGTCTAGATTGCCTAAGATCAAATTCTCCCTTAGATACTTACTAGCTGCTTATTCTGGGGCAGGTCACTTTATTTCTTAGTTTTAATTTTCTCATCTATAGAAAATGAGGATAATAATAACATCTATATTATAAATTTGTTTTGAGGATCAAATGAAATTATGTAGGTATATCTAAATATGGGCAACCTAAGATAACGTTAAGTTCCATGTAATTCTCCAAATCAGTCCACTCACTTCCCTCCTATTCAATTTATGAATTAGTTCATCATGATTCAGTAATCCTGGTATAACAAATACTTTATGACCCCCAAAATTCAACTATAATATTTAAAAGAGTAATAATACTTTGATAATACCCTGGTAATCTGCATCATAGAATTCTCTGTGGATGACTTGGCTGATCTCTTTGGAGTAATCATGATCATATTAAGGAGACTTTATGATTTTTCATGACTAAGGAATTCAAATGCAAAATGTTCTCCAACAGCAGAAATATCTGGACAACCTTAGCATCTAAAGGGAAGGTCTTATCCATTTAAATATTGAGAAATTAAGGTGAAAAGTAGAGATGGGATTTGTGAAAATTTTGATTCCAGTAGTCAAGATCTTATATGCCTCACAACAGTAAAAAAAATAAGTTTATCTCACACCATCACCCTGACCCAAACCCCATTTGATAATCCGTTTTGTGTTAAGGAGGGGGATGATATTGGGTTGTAATTTATGAAATTCTAATTTTAACAGTAAGGAACTTTGTAAGAGCAGCTTCTAGAAATCAGTAGAATGTTGTAAAGATAGCAACTGGATAATCATTAGTTTTTATAAAGAAAATAACATTAATGATGAAGTTACATATGTAAAGGAGGGGAGAGATAGACATCTCAGGGAACAGAAAAAATGGAAAAGAATGATATGATTTAATTATCAGATAAATGTTCTCACCTTTTTATTTCACCCACTATACTATGGAAATAGAGGCTTGAATAGGCTTAAATCATAAATGTACTAATAAAATTGCTTTCCAAAATGAAGTTTGAAAACACATATGTCCACAAATTGAAAATTATAATTTGGTACAAATGATGCACCAGTATGATGAAAGCCATGCCACTGGAAGAAATTCTTCTATAACTGAGTTTTACTTACTAGGTCTTTTATCAAGAGTAAATCTTGGACTTGTGTGTTGATAATTTTTCTTTTCTGTGTAGGGGAAATTCCATGTAGAAACTTCTTCCCTTGATATAGGCAAGCTCCTTGTTTTCAACTTGTAGTCTTTGATTGTTGTCTGGGACATTGAAACATAAAGTGATTTGTCCAAGCTCATTTAGCTGTCTAGTAAATTTAGGGGCAGATTATATGCCCAGGTCTCCCTGACACCAAGGCCAACTCTATCCAGTACACCACATTGAAATGCAGCCCAAACACTACAATTTCAAAATAATGTATAGTGTCACTTCCAATTGCATCTACACAGGCAATAATGAAAACAGACTGACAAGAAAACACTGCTTATGTTGAGTGAGAAAAAAATGGATTTTCTCAAGGCTAAAATAAGTTTCCTAGCTTGACTGTATTGGAAGCATTACAATTGTCTTTTCAAGTTATTTTTAAAATTAAAAAAATAAAATAAAAGAGAGCCAAGAAATAAGTGTGGAATGACAAGGGTACTGACATCATCAAACACATTTTATTGCTTAGTTGTTTTCTAATTATTTTATTAAATTACATTGAAATAGACACTGTCTATATTGTGGAAGTTATTCCATACCTTATCTTAACCCATTCTATTTCCATTATGCTGCACAATGTAGCAGAAGTCAGAAGTAATCTATATGGTGCCATGAAATTAGACACCATTACTCGTAAAGCCAACTGTTTTCTGCTTCATTGGTGCAGTGAATTAATTGAAATTAAGTGTATCTCAACATAAATTTTGAAAGGCTTTTACTATATTCTCTCTACTAATACTTGAATGAATTAAGCGTTCATTAGATGCCAAATGAGTTACTGTAAACTCTTTTAAACATCTCTTTACTTTGTATAGTTTCTGTTAATTCACCTTGGTTCAAATAAATTATTGATATGTGAGGATTAATGGATCATCCCATCTTATATAGCTGCCTTTCCCCCTTTATTTGATTAATGCCTTTGTGATTGTAAAATTCTATTTCTGAAACATGGGGAAATGTTATTGGTGGTTTCAGTTCTGTTGTATACATATTATTAAAAAATGAATATGTCTAAGGAATTAATTCTTGTAGAGAGGTAGGAAAGGGTGAGAAAAGCCATATGCTTGAATATGGCAGACTAATAGAGAAAATAAAACAATGTATATTAAATGTAGTATTAATTTGGTAATTTTAAAAA
Source organism: Gymnobelideus leadbeateri (assembly GCA_011680675.1). NCBI lineage: Eukaryota > Metazoa > Chordata > Mammalia > Diprotodontia > Petauridae > Gymnobelideus > Gymnobelideus leadbeateri. The sequence continues at coordinate 8,976 of WOXC01002419.1, read as the reverse complement.
TTCATTTTCACCTTGAATCAACACTGTTGAAACTTAAAATCTTTTTTTTTAATCCTACCATTGCCATTTAATTAATTTTATTTCTAGTATTTTACTTTTTAGCATTTACTAAAAAGTCTGACAAAGTCAACTGCTTTCAGCAGACTGCCCAAGGTCCTTGACACAAAATAAAGATGAAAATCCCTTTTTCTAGTCAAGGACCATAAAGTGCAAAGATTCCAACAATGTGACACAATAGGATTATGAATGACTCGAATGCCCTGAAATTAAGCAAAAAAGTGAAAACTGGTGAAAACCTCATAAGTTAGACATACATCTACAAGTTCATTTTAAGCAAACTTTTAAAATAAGGATATTTGTGTATTTGTGTCAACAATCATGCTGTCAAAACATTCTCTACAAATAAAAAGTTTTCTCCAGTAACAGCTACATATACTTCAGGTAGAGTTACAGATACTTCTCAATAAACACATGTAATTTTGTAAGGTAAAGTCCCCCAAGCAATGTCTGAAAGCAACATGCTGATGTGGTCTTAATGGCTTTGATCCATTTGCCACCAAATATACCTCTACTCTATTCTCCAGCATTTCTCTCTCTAAGTACCTAGGCCCGAATTTCATTCAGCTTTAAGGATAAAACCAAAGACATAACCTGATTAATCAGAAATGTGTCCAATAAAGCAAATATCAATCCTGTCACGGGCATTTTTATTAGCAGACCATTAGAAAAATAATCCCGGTGTAGAGACCTTTACTTAATTCTTCTAAAAAGCCTGTTGATTTGGTCTTCCCTATTACCAGCATCTCCACCTTCCACAAAATGTGTAGTCTTTTTCTTCATCTCCCCTCATGGAGAATATAATTTGAAGGGCCACAGGAAGTTGTTGGCAGCTTTGAAGTACTTGCTAACAGTGTAGATCTCATGGATCAAGTCCTCCATGCAGATAATACCATATTTACCAAGAGATTTTGCAATAAGGGAATTATCTGTCAGGGCAATTCTCTGCTTCTTTTTTTTTTTTTTTAAAGCAATTGGGGTTAAGTAACTTGCTCAAGGTTACACGGCTAGTCATTATTTATGCATGGGTGCTCATTTTCTCATTTCTGATCTCGGGTCATCCAAACTCCGAGGCCGACGCTCTTACTCACTGCACCTCCTAGCCGCCCTTTTAGGGCAATTGGGGTTAAGTAACTTGCCCAGAGTTACACGGCTAGGTTTTTTTGTTTGTATGGATTAAGTGTCGGAGGCCGGCTCCGAACTCAGGTCCTTCTGATTCCAGGGCCGGCCCTCTATTCACTGCGCCACCTAGCCGCCCCAATTCTCTGCTTCTTGATCTTGCCATAGCCACGTTTATAAATAAAGTCATTCACAGACTTCAGGTTTGGATAACCTCATGCAATGTATGGTTCCACAATCCTCAGCATGTTAACCGAGGCCTTGTTAAGCTTAACAAAGTGCCATTGAAGATTTGTTGAAGGCGAAGAAGCTGCAATACTTTTTGGACCTATGGGCTAACACCATTGATACCTCTAATTCTGATCACAAAAGCTAATTTGGGTTCAGCAGGTACATAGTAGTTGCCAGCTTTGCGTGCCATTCTAGCCAGCCAGATTTCACTTCTGTACATCTGTCTCTACTCCTTATGGTAGGCCTTGGCTTTTTACAGAGCTTTTTTATAGCTATCTTCTTCAAGCGTTTGGCCTTCAGTATTGAAAAAGCCTTTCTTTTCTTTCTTTTTTTTTCAGAAGGGATTCTGGAATGGATGGGAGATTCTTCTTTTCTTCTACACCTGCCATTATTCCAGCCAGAAAAAAGAGCTTAAGCTTAAAATCTTGACCTTATCATTACCCATTTCCAGTTGTTGCTTTTGTTTTTTGGTGGGAAATTATTTTTTTTTCATTTAAAATATAAGAAATCTACATTTCATCCCCGAAATTTTGGTTATAACTTTTTTTGTTATACTTAAAAGAGATATATTTTAAGCCCTCATTCCTATCTTGCATCCTAAAGATTAACTAATTGTTTATTTATATATTTCTGATTGCTATATTAGGTTTTGTTTTTGTTTGTTTTTGTTTTGCTTTTTTTAAGGATACTAAAGATTTTTTTCTCTGTTGTAAAACTTTTATTCTAGGGGTTACTCTGGAAGAACAAGTAAATGCTTTGGGGAATTTTATTGTTCTAATGAGAAGGAAACAAAATTGGAGAATTTTTGTATCTGAAACTTTTGTTTCTCAGTTTCTTATCATTTAATTTTTAGCCTTTCAATTTATTTTAAAAATATTTATAGGGCCTGAGTCAAGATGGCAAACTAGAAACAGGATTTCCACTGGGCTACAGCTCTCACCTCCTCCTAGTCACGTAAAAGGTGACTGTGAAGAAACTTTGGAGCAACAGAACCCACAAAATGACACATAGAAGCTAACCTCCGACTGAAGACAGCCCATCAGGCTGGCAGGAATTGGTCAGCCCAGAGCTCTGGGAGCTGACCCCAGCCCTGTGAAAGACAGAGGTTTTAGCCCCAAGGTGGGCCTAACCAGCCACCAGCTGGAGGGACTTCAGATCACCAGCAGCTGTGGCAGATTCCAGAATTATCAACGCATAGATGCTGAGGACACAGTGGGAGATCAGAGCAGTATGGACTTTGGGATCCAGTAGCTGGGGTGTGGTCAGCCTCTGCCCCCTGTGCAAGAAGACGCTGAGGCACTGGTCATGCAGACACCATAACATAGTCCCTTCAGGTGCTGGACTGCAGATTGTAGGGGAACCAAGCAAACAGTCTGAGGGGTAATTGCTCTTTATTTAACCTGCTTGGATCTGGATTGCAGTCTAGAGTGGGGGCCCTGGGGTGTGTGACCAGCTTGTTATAGTGTGTGGAGGCTTCAGAGAGGGCACCCAGCTAATACTGTCTGGCAGGTGAGAAAACCCCAGTGTTTGGTATGAAGCTCCCCTGTCTGGTAGCAAAGTCCTTCTGTGACAAAAAGCCCCAAAATAAAGTCATTGAATGGCAAAATGAGCAAGTGGGGGTAGAAAAGTAAACAGAGCAGCCCAACATTACACTACTATTTTGGGAACAAAAATGATCAAATCATGGAACAGGATGAAGACAGTGAAGTCAGAACTCTTGAATCAAAATCTTCCAAGAAAAACATGAGCTGGTTACAAGCCACATAGGACTTAAGAAAGATTTTGAAAATCAAATAAGAGAAGTGGAGGAAAAATTGTGAAGAGATATGAGAACAATGCAAGAAAATTATTAAATAAGAGACAACAACCAGACTGAATAAAATAACACCTTAAAAATAGAATAACTCAAATGGCAAAAGAAGCTCAACAAAGCAAAGAAAAGAAAAATGCCTTAAACAGCTGAATTTTCCAGATGGAAAAAGAATCTCGAAAAAAATGTCACAGGGCAGAGCCAAGATTTCAGAGTAGAAACAGCACTTCCAAGGTGCTCTGCCCCACACCACTTACAAAGTATGTAAAAGGGGACTCTGAACAACTTCTGGAACCCCAGTACCCACAGAACCCCACAGAGAAGCTCACCTCCCACTGAGGACAGCCCAGCAGCCCAGCAGGGAGGGCCAGCACAGTGCTCTAGGAGCCGACAGCCCAGCACTCTGAGAGCCGAACCCAGGTCCCCTTGAGCCTCGGTTTTACCCCCAGGGTGGCCGGGTAAGCCACTGGCTGGAGGGGATCCCAGAACACCAGCAGCTGTGGCGATTCCAGGATTATCAACACAGATATGGCTAGGACAAAGTAAGAGGTTAGTGCCCTATGGACTTTGGGACCAGTATTTGGGGAATGTATTGGCTTCTTCCCCTGGGGGGCAAAAAGTGGCTGAGAAGACAAGGCACACTTGCCATTTTGCAGCTCCAGTGGAAGCATAAGATCCTGGCCCCTGAACTGTAGGGAGATTAGTCTTGGAGGTTAATCACTCTAGCTTTAACCTGGATCTGGATTGTGATCTGGGGGAAGGTCTAGGGTGGGTATCCAACTTGCCAGAACCGGAAGTTGTGAAGACCCCAACATTTGGGAAGGAAGCTCCCCTGTCTGGTGGCAGAGTCCTACTGTGGCAACAAGCCCCAAAGTCAAGAAATTAAGTGGCAACATGCCTAGGAAAAGGAAACAAAAGAAACATTCAACATTAGACTCCTATTTGGGGGGCAAAGAGGATCAAAGCATGGAACAGGAGAACTGTGATGTCAGAACTCCTGCACTTTAAAGCCCCAAATGAAAATATGAGCTGTTTACAGGCCACAGAGGACCTTAAGAAGCAGATAAGAGAAATGGAGGAAAAATTGGGAAAAGAAATGAGAGGGATACAGGAAAAGGATGAAATGAGGGTCAACAGCCTGACTGAGGAAAACAACACCTTAAAAAATAGACTAATTCAAATGGCAAAGGAGGCCCAAAAGGACAATGAGGAGAATGCCTTAAAAAGTCAAATTTCCCAGATGGAAAAAGAATCTCAAAAGCTCACTGAGGAGATTCATTCCTTCTCAATTAGACTGGAGCAAATGGAAGCTAGTGACTTTATGAGAAATCGAGATGCTGTTAAGCAGATTCAGACAAATGAAAGAATAGAAGGCAATGTGAAATAGCTTATGGGAAAAAACTACTGACCTGGAAATAGATCAAGGGGAGATAATTTTAAAATTATTGGACTACCTGAAAACCAGGATCAAAGAAAGAACCTAGAAATCATCCTCCAAGAAATTCTCTGGGAAAATTGCTCTCATATTTTAGAACCAGAGGGCAAAATAGAGGTTAAAAGAATCTACTAATCACCTCCCGAAAAAGATCCCAAAAAAAAAGTCCTAGGAATATGATAGCTAGGTTGCAGAATTCCCAGATCAAGGAGAAAATATTATAAGAAACCAAGAAGAAACAATTTGAATACTGTGGAAACCCAATCAGGATAACACAGGATCTGGCAGCTTCTATACTGAGGCATCTAAGGGCTTGGAATATGATATTCTAGAGGACAAAGTAGCTGGTATTAAAACCAAGAGTCAAATACCCAGCAAAACTGAGTATCATGTTTCACGAGGGAAGATGGTCATTCAGTGGAATAGAGGACTTTCAAGCATTCTTTTTTTTTTTAAATTAATTTATTAGTTTAGTTTCAGTTGACAAGATTCAATTCCATAGTTCCTTGATTTTCAAATTTCCTTTACTTCCCTCCCCCCTCCCCTCATGACATCATATAGTACAGTATAGGGTCTGCAAATGCATTCATATTAAACATTGTTCCAATTACAAAGGCATATTGTACTAGGTGGGATGAAAGATGGTAAGGAAGAAGTAAAACCAAACAATGAGAAGAACAAGATCATTTAGTTTGCTTCCATCAGGATTCAGGCTCAGTTCTTTCTAGTTATATCTCTGGATGGCACATTTCTCACTTTCTTGAGTCATTCGGGATTAACTTATATCACTGCATTGCTGAAAAGAGTCCAGTCTGTCATAGTTGGTCGTCACAGATATGGTATGTCTGTGATTGTATACAAATTTCTTCTGATTCTACTCTTCTCGCTCAGCATCAGTTTGTATAAGTCTCTCCAGGTAATTATGAAATCCGTCACCTCCTCGTTTCTTATAGCACAATAAAATTCCATTACATTCATATACCACAACTTGTTTAGCCATTCCCCAATTGATGGGCACCCCTTTAGTTTCCAATTCTTTGCAACCACAAAAAGGGCTGCTAAAAATATTTTTGTACATATGGTTCTTCCTCCCACTACTATGATCTCTTTGGGATATAACCCTAGAAGTGGTATGGCTGGGTCAAAGGGTATGAAATTATTTATAATCCTTTGGGCATAATTCCAGATTGCTCTCCAGAATGGTTGGATAAGTTCACAACTCCACCAGCAATGTATTAGCGTTCCAATTTGTCCACATCCTCTCCAGCATTTGTCACTTTCTTGTTTTGTCATCTTAGCCAATCTGACTGGAGAGATGTGGTATCTCAGAGTTGTTTTGATTTGCATTTCTCTAATTAATAGTGATTTAGAGCATTTCTTCATATGCTTATAGATATCTTTAATTTCTTTCTCTGAAAACTTCCTATTCATATCCTTTGACCATTTCTCAATTGGGGAATGACTTGTATTCATATGGATTTGGCTCAATTCTCTATAAATTTTAGAAATGAGTCCTTTATCAGAGACACAAGTTGTAAAAATTCTTTCCCAATTTCCCACCTCCCTCTTGATCTTGGTTACATTGGCTTTGTTTGTGCAGAAGCTTTTCAATTTAATGTAATCAAAATTATCCATTTTGCATTTTATAATGCTCTCTAATTCTTGTTTGGTCCTAAAATCTTCCCCTCTCCACAGATCTGTCAGGTAAACTATTCCTTGCTTTCCCAAATTGCTTACAGTATCATCCTTTACACCTAGATCATGCACCCATTTAGACTTGATTTTGGTATATGGTGTTAGATAGTGATCTATGCCCAGTTTCTGCCATACTGTATTCCAGTTTTCCCAGCAGTTTTTGTCAAATAGTGCATTCTTATCCCAAAAACTGGGGTCTTTGGGTTTATCGAACAATAGATTGCTATATTCATTAACTGCTGGGTCTCCTGCACCTAATCTATTCCATTGATCCACTACTCTACACCTCTGCCAGTACCAAGCAGTTTTGATGACTGCTGCTGTATAATACAGATTAAGATCTGGCATAGCTAGTCCACCTTCCCTAGCATTTCTTTTCATTAATTCCCTTGATATTCTAGACCTTTTGTTTTTCCAAATAAATTTTGTTATTATTTTGTCTAACTCTACAAAGTAGTTTTTTGGTAAATTGATTGGAATGGCACTAAATATATAATTTAGTTTGGGTAAAATTGTCATTTTTATTATATTAGCTCGACCCAGCCACGAGCAATTGATATTTTTCCAACTATTTAGATCTGTTTTTATTTGTGTGAGAAGTGTTTTGTAGTTGTGATCATATAGATTCTGGGTTTGTTTTGGCAAGTAGATTCCCAAATATTTTGTAATGTCTACAGTGACTTTAAATGGGATTTCTCTTTCTATCTCTTGCTGTTGAGTTTTATTAGAGATGTACAGGAATGCTGAGGATTTATGTGGGTTTATTTTATATCCTGCAACTTTGCCAAATTTATTTATTGTCTCAAGTAATTTTTTACTTGATTCTCTAGGATTCTCTAAGTATATCATCATATCATCTGCAAAGAGTGACAGCTTGGTCACTTCTTTGCCTAATTTGATTCCTTTGATTTCTTTTTCTTCTCTAATTGCTACTGCTAACGTTTCAAGTACCAGATTGAATAAGAGGGGTGATAGTGGACACCCTTGTTTCACTCCTGATCTTATTGAAAGGCTTCTAGTTTATCCCCATTGCATATAATACTTGCTGATGGTTTTAGATAGATGCTAGCAACTATTTTAAGGAAGGCTCCATTTATTCCTATACTTTCTAGTGTTTTTAATAGGAATGGATGTTGTACTTTGTCAAAAGCCTTTTCTGCATCTATTGAGATGATCATGTGGTTTTTGCTAGTTTTGTTGTTGATATGCTCAATTATATTGATGGTTTTCCTAATATTAAACCATCCTTGCATTCCTGGAATGAATCCTACCTGATCAGGGTGTATTATTTTTGTGATAAGTTGTTGGAGTCTTTTGGCTAATATTTTATTTAGAATTTTTGCGTCTAAATTCATGAGGGAGATTGGTCTATAATTTTCTTTCTCTGTTTTATCTCTTCCTGATTTAGGAATCAGTACCATATTTGTGTCATAGAAAGAGTTTGGTAGGACTCCTTCTTCACTAATTTTCCCAAATAGTTTGTAGAGTATTGGAATCAATTGTTCTTTAAATGTTTGATAGAATTCACTAGTGAACCCATCTGGCCCTGGAGATTTTTTCCTAGGGAGTTCATTGATGGCTTGTTTGATTTCTTTTTCTGAGATGGGGTTATTTAGGTAATTCACTTCCTCTTCAGTTAATCTGGGCAATTTGTGATTTTGTAAATATTCATCCATTTCACTAAGATTGTCATATTTATGTGCATACAATTGGGAAAAATAATTCCTCATTATTTTTTTGATTTCCTCTTCATTGGAGGTAGATTCACCCTTTTTATTTTTGATACTCATAATTTGGTTTTCTTCTTTCTTTTTTTTATCATATTGACTAAGGGTCTATCAATTTTGTTGATTTTTTCATAAAACCAGCTCTTAGTTTTATTTATTAATTCAATGGTTTTCTTAATTTCAATTTTATTAATCTCACCTTTGGTTTTCAATATTTCTAATTTAGTACTAAATTGGGGATTTTCAATTTGTTCTTTTTCTAGCTTTTTCAATTGCATGTCCAATTCACTGACCTCCCTTCTCTCTGCTTTAATTAAGTATGCACTCAGGGATATAAAACTTCCCCTGAGAACTGCCTTTAGTGCATCCCACAAATTTTGGTATGTTGTTTCATTATTATCATTCTCTTGAATGAAATTATTGATTGTTTCTATAATTTCTTCTTTGACCCACCAATTTTTTAGGATTAAATTGTTTAGTTTCCAATTAGTTTTTAGTCTATCTTTCCATGGCCCTTTATTGCATATAATTTTTATTGCATCATGATCTGAGAATGATGCGCTTACTATTTCTGCCTTTCTGCACTGGATTGTGAGGTTTTTATGCCCTAGTACATGGTCTATTTTTGAGTATGTACCATGCACTGCTGAGAAGAAAGTAAATTCCTTTTTATCCCCATTCAGTTTTCTCCAGATATCCATCATATCTAGTCTCTCTAAGATTCTATTCACCTCCTTAACTTCTTTCTTGTTTATTTTGAGGTTAGATTTATCGAGTTCAGAGAGGGGGAGATTGAGGTCCCCCACTAGTATAGTTTTGCTATCTATTTCTTCCTCTAATTCCTTTAAATTCTCCTCTAGGAATTTGGATGCTATACCACTTGGTGCATATATATTAAGTAG
>WOXC01002418.1:567500-643940 GCA_011680675.1 Gymnobelideus leadbeateri | reverse complement strand
ACAAATGCTTTATTAACTTCTGTTTTACATCATTCATTTCCGCCAGATTTTGAGTTACAATCATTTTCCCCCCATTATTCCCCTACCCAACCTCCCAGAATAGTAGTCCCACAAGATATCACTTCCTCCAATCTGCTCTCTCCCATACCTTCTCCCATACCCCCATCGACTTTTCCATTAGAGGAAGGTGAATCTTTGTGTCCAATGCCTGCACATCTTATCTCCCTATTACAAGCGAAAGAGTATTAATAATAGTATTTATATATATTTGAAACATTTAATGTTACGACCTCGAATTTCAGATCCATTTCCTTCCTCCCTTGTCACCCATTCCCTCTTGGGAGATAAGTAATTCAGTATATGTTGTACATGTCTAGCTATGCAAAACATTATCATAGTAGATATATTGTACAAGGCTGCTTATAATTCCCTCCCACTCATCCCACCCCCCACCTGGTCCATTCCCTACATGATCCTGTCCCTCTTCTATAGTGGGTACTTCCAACCTCCCCTCCCCCCAAGGATGCCCTCCCATCCATCATCCCTCCTCTCATCCCCCTTCCCCCTATTCTGCTGCAAGTTGAGATATCCCATTTAGTATGTATGTCATTCTCTCCCTGAACCAAATTCAATGAGAATGTGGTTTTGCCTTTTTGTGCCTTCCTATTCTTCCCCTCCCTTGCAACCACTTCCCCTTGCTTCTTCTACATGAGATAGTTTACCCTACCCTGTCTCTCCCCATCTCCTCCTGCCACTTTCCTCTCTCACCTCATAATTTCATCCCTTGAGTATTCTCCCTTCCCAACAAATTCAACCTATGCCCTCTATCCATATATAACTGTAACCATATATACACACATTCACATATGTATTCATATGACCACACACCCTTCTTCCATTATTTTCATAGTGAGAAAGATATCATCAGTCACAGTTACTGCTTTTCCATATAGGAATGTAAATAGTTCAACTTTGATAAGTTCCTTTTGATTTCTTTTCCCTAATTACCTTCTCAGGCATCTCTTGCTTCTTGTGTCTGGATGTCAAATTTTCTATTCAACTCTGGTTTTTTCCTCAAGAATGCTTGAAAGTCCTCTATTCCACTGAATGACCATATTTTCCCCTGAAACAAAATACTCAGTTTTGCTGGGTAGGTGACCCTTGGGTTCATTCCCAGCTCTTTTGCCCTCTGGAATATCATATTCCATGCCCTTCGATCCCTCAGTGTAGAAGCTGCCAGGTCTTGTACTATTCTGATTGTGTTTCCACAATATTGAAATTGTTTCTTCCTGGCTGCTTTAGTATTTTCTCCTTGATCTGGGGATTCTGGAACCTGGCTATGATATTCCTGGGAGTTTTCTTTTTGGGATCTTTTTCAGGAGGTGATCAGTGGATTCTTTCAACCTCTATTTTGCCCTCTGGATTTAAAGCATCAGGGCAATTTTCCTTGAGAATTTCTTGAAGGGTGATTTCTAGGTTCTTTCTTTGATCATGGCTTTCAGGTAGTCCAATAATTTTTAAATTGTCTCTCCTGGATCTATTTTCCAGGTCAGTGGTTTTTCCCATGAGATATTTCACATTGCCTTCTAATCTTTCATTTGTTTGGATCTGCTTAACAGCATCTTGATTTCTCATAAAGTCATTAGCTTCCATTTGCTCCAATCTAACTCTGAAGGAATGAATCTCCTCAGTGAACTTTTGAGATTCTTTTTCCATCTGGCAAATTCAACTTTTTAAGGCATTCTTCTCCTCATTGCCCTTTTGGGCCTCCTTTGCCATTTGAGCTAGTCTATTTTTTAAGGTGTTGTTTTCCTCAGTCAGGCTGTTGACCCTCATTTCATACTTTTCCTGCATCCTTCTCATTTCTCTTTCCAATTTTTCCTCCACTTCTCTTATTTGATTTTTAAAGTCCTTCTTAAGGTCCTCTATGGCCTGCAACCCACTCATGTTTTCCCCTGGGGCTTTTGGAGCAGGACTTCTGACCTCACAGTCCTTTTCCCACTCTATGCCCCCAAAATAGGAGTCTAGGGTTGCATTTTTCTGTTTCCTTTGCCTTGGCATGTTGCCACTTAATTACTTGACTTTTGGGATTGTTGCCACACTATGGCTTTAAGGCCAGATAGAGGAATTTTCATCCCGAACATGTGGGGGGCAACTTCCGTTTCTGGCAAGCTGTAAACCCACCCATGACTTCCACCCTAGATCACAATCCAGATCCAGGGAGGTTAAAGCAAGAGCGATTACCCCCCAAGACTGATTGCTGGATCTCCCTACAGTTCACAGGCCAAGAGCTGGAGCTGCCTCTGCAAACTACAGAATGGTGTGTCTCCTCAGTGGCTTCTAGCCCCCAGGGGAGGAAGCCGAGGTGTTCCCCAAATACTGGTCCCAAAGTCCATAGGACACTAACCTCTTACTTTGTCCTAGGCATGTCTTTGTTGATTATTCTGGAATCACCACAGCTGCTGGTGTTCTGGGGTCTCTCCAGCTGGCTGTTGGCCCTGGTGCCCTGGGGCTAAAACCTCGGCTCACGCGGATCTGGGTTCGGCTTGGCTTGGCTCGGCTCCCGCACTCTGGCTGCGCGCTGCCGGCTCCCACAGTGTGCGCTGGTCCTTCCTGCAGGGCTGCTGGGCTGTCCTCAGTGGGAGGTTAGCTTCTCTGTGTCGTTCTGTGGGTGCTGGGGCTCCAGAAGTTGTTCAGAGTCCCCTTTTACATAGTTTGGGGGGAATCTGGGGGCAGAGTGGCTTGGATGAGCTGTTTCTACTCCGCCATCTTGGCTCTGCCCCCCGAGCAAAGAGCTTATTCTCCCTTTAAATATGCTCTTCTTTAAATATACTCTCCATTCTTACAGGGGAGAGTTCTGGGGGTGAGTTGGGAGAGGGGATAATTAGCAAATGAAAGTAAAAGTGATACATAAATCCATCTTTATATATCATATTTATGTAAATATTGCATCAGTCAGTGAGCATTTATTTTTTGATATTATATAAATATACCTTTAATTATATATTATATGTTAATATGTGAATATATCTTTATATAAAGACACAAACATATAATTTAACGCATCCATAAAGTATTTGTCTTTCAAAATCTAGTTTCTTCAGTGTGTATTTGGAAACTGTCAATAGTAAGGGTAATATAGGATTCCTAACAGTCTCCAACATTTAGCCCCGTCATAGGCATCCAGAGATGCAAAGAAAAACATTTTTATATTTCAGCCCTTCAGTGTATGTGTAACCTCATCCATATGGGTGTTCCCAGCTCTGATCTCTCTTCATTAGGGCCCCCTCAGCCTGTGAAATCTTAGCTTAATGAACTCTCCTTTGTCTTCACATTTTTTCCATCTTCTTGCACTAACAGAAACACGGTCAACCCCAGAAGACGATGTTCACCCCATACCACCCTTTAATGGGCATTCTCATTGTCTCTGAAATACTGGGACAGAAATAGGGATAAGGAAACTGGTCTTCTTACACTGTCTCAAACATGGCACTCAATCTCCTGCCTCTTGGAGTCTGCCCTAGTTTACTTGGAATGAATACTGTTCTCATCTCTGCTCTGTAGAATGCCCTTTTACCTTCAAAACTCTGCCTTCTACACGAAGCCTTTAGAGAGCTAGAAGAAAATGACATTCACCCAGGCCTGGATTCACTGCTGCATGGCAATTCTTTTATTGCTGAAAAATCAACTTGTAATTATTCTCCCTACCATAACCAGTACATACCTTCTTTGTCTTCAAACTTCCTATGCCACCTTCTCAACTTCTCCCCCATCCCCGTACCCTCCTGCCGACCTCCCCTACTTTACTGAGGCAATAGTGGTCCTCCTCCCCAGTGACTCCTCTTACTTAATCCCTTCTCTGTACCTCAAAACCCTTCTTCATTCCCCAGTGTCCCCTATGCCAAATTCAGCTAATCCTACTTTTGCATTTTATCAAGACCCTTCTTATCTGCTCAGGGAGTTTCTCCTTGATCATTCACTGTCTTTTTCTCATTATAGCTCCCTCCCTGCTTGTTGACTTCTTCCCCACTTCCAACACATATGCCCATCTTCATCCTTTTAAAAAACATCTCCACTTGACCTGATTGCCTTTTCATGCTATTACTATATACCTTTTCTTTTTTCCACAGTCAGACTCCAGCCTCCTCTCCTCTTCCTATTTGATTCCAAGAAATTCCAGGCCCAACTCACTGTCCAAGTGTGCCTAGTCAACATATATATATATATACAGATTTTACAGAATGCCCATAGAACTATATGTCTTAATTTCAGTGTACATTCTTTATTCACTAAGTCTGCCTATCTTCATTAGTAAGCACTATAATATTCCTGGGCTTGATATAATTGGCATGTTGTCGTCTCTAAACAGGAGCTTGTGAATAACCTCAACACACATTAAAGATATAAATTTTTGTATTTGGGGATAGGGCTCTTTGGGAGCATCATGGCATTTTATTATCAATATTATACAATTCCCATTTTAGGTCCCCACCATCCCAGCATGGCCAGAAGAGCTCTGCCCTGCTCACAGATCAACATAATCCATAAATTCAGAACTATTTGGCCTTAACAAGCTGAGGGAAAGCCGGCATATTTGTAACTTTTGTCAGGTGCTTCAGGAGCCCCTTCAGAACCAGGCTTTATGGAACACATTCATGATGCCCAGCTCAGCCCCAGTTAAAGAAGGGATGCTTTTCAGGGCTTGAGCTCCAGCACATTATCATATAAATATCTTAGGTTGGTGGTCAGTTGTCTTTCATGCTTGAAGAGGACCAAAATGACGTCACTATGTCGGGGTCAATGTACAATGTGTCCGACTGTGGCTGATCAGATCAATATGTGCTTGGAAGGCTCAACCACAGGTCAAGCTCTTACAGTCCATATGAACATTTGGAGTGAGATGTATCTTCATCTGTGCATTTCATGTTTCTTCTGAGCTGCTGCAATCCCGCTTTGCTGTTAGAGCACAGGACCTGTGATGTGGGCACGCCTTGCTGGATGGTCCTATGCCAATGTCTCCCAGATCTCACCATTGATTCCAAAGTTCTTCAGAACAACTTTGAGAGTACCTTTGTATCACTTCTTCTGATCGCCATATGAGTGCTTGGCTTCTGTGAGTTCTTTGTAAAATAATCTTTTAGACACATGTACTTTCAGCATTCACACAACATGCCACTGAGTGGTTGGATAATTACTTTATGTCAGAGGGGATAGAGAACTGGACCTGGAGTCAGGAAGATCTGAGTTCAAATTTTACCTCAGACACTTACTGGCTAGCTGTATGACCCTAGGCAAGTACCTTAACCTCAGGCTGCCTTAGTTTTCTCAATGGTAAAAATGGGAATGATAATAGTTTCTATACCAGGGAGTTATTGTGAGATCAAGTGAGATGCTATCTGTAAAGGGTTTAGCCCAGTTCTTGGAACATAGTAGGCCCTTGATAAATGCTTATTCCCTTCCCTTCCTCCTGATTCAGTAAGTAGACAAAGAAGTCCTCCTTGCCTGGCATTTCTGCCCTTATCTTTATTAGAGAGCGCCTGATGTCTGAGAACAGTGGTCTCTAAGCTTATCCCATCATACATCTCTATCAGTAAAAAAACTGAGGGGGGTTGTGTACTCCTAATTTCTTTACATCTACTTTGTGTAATGTTTGTAAGCCAATTATACATAATACTGGGCTGATAATTGTATTCATTATCAACCTTGCCCAAAAATAGAAATTTTAAAGGATGAGATAAAAAAATACTTGATACAACCATCAGTAGAAGGCTCCTGTCATTTATTGAGTAAAGGAGTGATGTAGTCTAGCCTGCATTTTAGGAAACTTGCCTCTGGAGCTGTGTGGAAGAGGAATTTGAAACTGTTAACCCCATTGAACAAGTGAAGTAACCGAAACACAAGAGGTTAAATAATTTGTCCAGGGTCTTGTATCTAGTAAATGATAAGGACTCTAGTGGGTTTGGGTTTTTTGTTTTGTTTTGTTGCTAAATAATCTGTTGATACAAAGTCCAATATGGATTTCTGTTTTGCAAAATTTTTTGATGTAACTGTCCAATAATAAAATATCAATCTTTAGGGATATAAATGAAAATGGGAAGTGTGAAATTTGAAGGCCTCATGTAGGAAATGACTCTTGAGGTGAATTTTGAAGGCAGCATGATTCTCAGAGATAGAAAGAGGTAACAAGGGAGTCCATTCCAGTTATTGGGGGTTGTCTGTCAGCCAGCAATCATTTAGTAGGTGTCTGTGGTGTGCTGGGCACATAGACTGGCCGGTGAGAAGTGGAGCTGGCTATGAGCCAAGAGTAAGGGCAGTTTAACTGGACCAGAAGAACAATGAAGGGGGGTGATGTGGAATGATGATGGAAAAGGTTAGCTGAAGCCAGGTCGTAAAGAGCTCTCAGTGCGAAAACAAGGTGTTTTTGATTCTAGAGGAAATGAAGGAGAGTGTCATGGTCATATCTACATTTGAGAAAAATCACTCTATGTGGAAAAAGGATTGGGATGGGGAAAAAATGAAGCAAGGAGATGAACAAAAAAGCTATTGCAGCCTTGATTTGGGTGATGATCCCTCATTGGCAGACCCCACTATTTGTTTAGGTGAGAATACTGAGACTCCCATGTCTAATAAGTGACCAGGCCATTGTTTTGAAGCCTGACTTCTAAACCTGTCACAGCATTAGTCTCTGTATAAGGAATAGCTCCCTAACTACAATTCAACAGGAAAAAAAATAGATAGTCACAAATAGTCCCTTCCTAGAGATTTTCAAGTGAAAATTCTGATAGTGATTTCTGGGTCAAGTACAAACAGAACTTAATAGCCTCCAAGGTCCCTTCTCACCCTGAGATTCTGTGCATCTGCTAAGCCAAGTGTTATCTGCTTTTTGAGTTCTGTTTTGTGTTATCTTTCCAATCAATCCAAAGCAAAATTTAATATTTTCATTTCCTTTGGCCAGTTTTTGTCAACCAGCACTAGAGCAGCCTCAGCAAAATTAAAAATAAATGTTCTTTTACACTGCTTTAGAGTACATTTGGAGCATTTCCCATTGGGCCTGTGGGATGACCGAAAGTCCTGCTTCTTTGCCATTAGGTCAGGGCAGAAGGAGGGAGCAAGGAGAGGAGGAGGTTTTGGAAGAAGGAAAAGATGTTGAAAATCCTGGAAACTGTTGTGACCAGTTGGGACTAGTGGGAATTTTCAGAGCATTGCCCTACTGATGCATCATCAACAGCATCTTTTCCCCTGTTGAGCCTGTCATTCAGAGCACTTGCTGGGGACTAGGGAGATTTTCAGACAATTCAAAGAAGAGCCCCTATACAAAGGGAGCTTTGAAGGGAGAGATGATACATGTAGAAAAAAACAATAACTCACCAACAATGAGAGAGAGCAAAGAACAGCTTTATTAAAATTGTACATTTGAAAGAGAGCATAGTGTAGTTGGGCAAGCACTGAATGTAAAGTCTGAAGACCTAAGTTCAAATCTGCTCAGTTGGAGCTTTGAAAAGGTCACCCATCTTTTCAGGCCTCAGTTTCTACCTCTCTAAGATGAGGTGATTCTAGATCATCTCTAAAGCCCCATTTAGACTATTTTCTGTACGTAACAGTAGTTTTCTCATTCATGCTAAGGGCCAATGTGACCTTTTCTCTTGGATAGTTTGATTTCAAGCAGGGGTATGCTGGAACAGACTTGAATTAACTGATCCAGTTGTTAAATTTTCGGTGTGAGCATTTATACTTTGAAAATCAACAAGTACTACTTAATTATCAGAGCATGATTTATTATTCTGTTGATTTTCTAGACTTAATAATTAACAAGGAAGGAAATGTCAGTAATAGCAAACTTAATTCAAAGCCATGTTATGTCTATATTTTCCCCCCAGAGAGCCACTTGTTAAACATTCATAAGACACCCCTGATTTTAAATGTTCTCAGGTGAAGAATGTGCTATGAGGTTATTGTATACTAAACTGTTAATTTTGAAAGGTTTATTATAGTAATATCAATGAACGAGAAGAGCATTCTTATTGAAAAGTTTTCTTTTCTCATGAGAAATATAGCTTGAATGTAGAAAATTATACCAAAAGCAAACTTTGTTTTGAAAAATCTCATTACCTTTTTTGGGGGGCAAATATATAAACACACACATATGCACAGAGCTTTTCTTGATTTTAAATACTGTCTAATTATTAATGTAAGTTAAAGTTCTCTTCATTTCACTTCATGCACCAAGTACCCAAGCTTCAGAAGTTCATTGGACACGCCTAAATCTCTTATTGCTTTGGTTTTTGTTGTTGAGGTTTTTTCCCCAGAAGCCTACACCAAACTCCAGTGATCCCAACCATGTTCTGCTTGACCAAATACCGACCTGCCTTTGCCATATGAAGAAACTGAAGCCAAATTCTTTTACTCCAAATCATTTTCCGGCTAGTTCACTCCATACAAGTCAGCAAACTTGGAAGTGTAGTAGATAAAAGAAAAATTCCTTTGATGTGTAGACAAGGAAGAGTGTCTCATTTAGGCAAGCCAGAGAAAGGAGATACACTTGTTCACGTTGATAAATGTACACTTGTTCACGTTGATAAATGGCTTTGTCACTCCAGAATTATTCTAGGACGGTTCATAAAACTATTCTTGTTTAATCTGGCAGTCGTGCCACTGATGGTCTCTTGATGATAAATGTTTTATATACCTTTTGATGAAATTATGAATCCTCCCTCTCTTGCCCCAAAACTGCCACTCATTGATTGATTAACATGACAGCTAGATGGGGGGCAGCTAGATGGCTCAGTATATAGAGACCTGGGCCTGGAGTCAGGAAGATCTGAGTTTAAATTTGACCACAGATACTTATTAGCTGTGTGACCCTGGGCAAGTCACTCAGCCTCTATTTACCTTAATCCACTTGAGAAGGAAATGGCAAACCTCTCTGGTATCTTTGCTCAGAAATCGCCATGGCCAGTATAGTGCATTGGGTTACAAAGAATTGGACATGACTGATCTACTGAACAACATTACAGTTGTCCTAGTAGCTAGACAGGAACAAATTATTATATCTTAGAAACAAGGCTACAGTGCATGGAATTCCAGCCCCTTTTAAATTTTGACATGAAACGAATTACGGATAGAGCACTGGCCCTGGAGTTAGGAAGACCCAAGTTCAAATTTGGACTCAGACACTTATTAGGTGTATGTCTCTGGGAAAGTCACTTAACCTCTATCTGCCTCAGTTTCTTCAGCTGTAAAATAGTGTTCATAATAGCACTTACCTCACAGGGTTGTTATAAGGATTAAATGTGGTAATATTTGTAAAGTGATTAGTACCGTGCTTGTCACACAAAAGGCACTTAATAAATGCATGTTCCCTTCCCTCTAATTAAAATACCTTTTTCTTCTCCATTCAAGACTGAACATAGGGCCAGCTAGGTGGTGCAGCAAATAGAGCACCAGCCCTGGAGCCAGGAGAACCTGAGTTCAAATGTGACCTCAGACATTTGACACAATTACTAGCCATGTGACTTTGGGCAAAGTCACAACCCCAATTGCCCTCCAAAAAAAAAAAAAGGCAAAAAATAAAAAAGACTGAACACAAAGCTATCCGAGAGAAGCAGTGCCTGTGTGTTAGGAGACTTACTAGCATCCTTAAATCAAAGTTCAGTGGGAGATGTATGTTTAGAGTAAGGAATAGCTACACAATACCAACTCACACATACTTTTAGAACCGTAAAATGGATCACAGATTAACAAAGTAGCCAACAAAATGCAATATTAAGAAAACAAAGGTCTCTCTCATGGCAGCTTTCCTGATCAAAAGAGAATGTTTATAGATTTTTCTCAGAAAACATGAAAAATCAATTAAAAACTTAGAGAAACACTTCTGCAACCACCTGACATCACTTAACAGACTAGTAGTAAAGGCCAACAATCAAATATAAACTAAATTTGTCAAATATATACCATAAAGAAATGTGTAAGAAGAAATCTATGTATTGTGATAGCGTTTCTACACCAAACTATGTAGACTTACAAAGTTCTTTCTGCCAGTAGAAACAGCATGTCCAAGGTGCTCTCCCCGCAGATCAACTCCAAACCATGTAAAAGGGGACTCTGAACAACTTCTGGAGCCCCAGCACCCACAGAGCGACACAGAGAAGCTAACCAAGTTCTTTCTGCCACTGTCTCCTTGAATCATTTCCTCTGTGGTACCCTCCTGTGGAAACCAACAAATAAATGAGCTAAAACATTAAAAAGTAAAGTCCAAGTATTGGTTGGATAGCTTTGGATAATTAGATGAGTTAAAATGGAAGCCTGGAAAGGCAAAGACTAGAATACATTATGGCTGGGCTCCATAATCTGCTTTGGATACCTCTTTTCTCTCATATACAGAAGTTTAAAGAATCACATTCTACAGCCTCATATGGTATAAGGAATCCCCTTGTGTTAATAGTATAGTAGTTGATATCTGATGGTCTACTTAGGCAAATTATCTTGTGTTCAATCAAGGGAAATTTAGATTTCTAGGAAAAATTGAGTAGCTGGAGAGCTTTTATTCTAGTCATCATATTCATTTTGGATTGGTTTTCATGGAAAGATATGCAGACGTGATAGCATATGTGGCTTCTAAGGGTAGGTCCTATTAGTTAAAAAATAGTTATCATTTCCATCCACTCAACAAGTAGTTCCTGGACTGTTCTACTGCTAGGTCTTGGGATTTCTTTCCTACTAGTTTGCACACAGTAGGACCACTGTTAAGTGGATGGCCCTCAGATTTCTCCAGTTAAGAGCCCATTTTGATCAGTGGAAATATCCTTAGAAAAGGGGGGTGGGATTCTACTGATGCTGATTTTCAGCAGGTTTTCTTTTAAACCCCCTTTGTTGAATGAAAATATGGGGAAGCTTGGGAAAAAAAGAAAGGAGTTGAACACCTCTTAAAGCAATTCAGTTGCTTTTGTTGCTTTGTCTTACCCCTTACTATTTGCATTTCAGGCTCAGCTATGTGAACCATGCAGAGGATCTGGCCTCCAAACTACTCCAGTGTTTCCCAAAGAACAGATTGTCTGCCCCAGCAGCCCTGAACCATGAGTATTTCAGTGATCTGCCCCCCCGGCTATGGGAGCTAACTGATAGTGAGTATGACCCAGGCTCTGAGTCCTATGAAAGCAATGAAATCAGCATTCATGTGCATGCATGTGTGTGAGTGTATACACACACACACACACACACGGGACTGGACATGCACATATACATAGATATGCATGGGTTTACTGGAATGCTGCCATTCAAAGTGCAGAGTTTGCTTGACACAGGAATAAAATGGATTCCTTTTTCGCTATCTCCACTCTGCAGTGTATAGCGAGATATCTTTGTATTTGATTATGTGTGCATCCAAAAGAATTATCTGAGTAGTCAGTCAAAAAGCAAAAGAAAAATTCAATTTACATATTTAGTGCTTTCCACATACAGTTCTTTGCAATTGGCTCCAGTACACAGAATTTTTTTTTTAAAAGATTCATTTCTATTTGATTCTCAGATACTATCTTTGTTAGAACAATAACCTTAAAACAGACTGGCTGAGAAGCACAGAATTGACAACTGGTTAATTTACTAAGCAAAAAATGTAAGAATGATGATTCGTAATTCACTTTAACCAGACATGCTTTTGGTTTTCTCAGAGGCAGCCTTTCTCCTAGCCTTTTAAAACAAAACATTCTCCTGGTGGGTTTGAATTTTGCTTTTACAAAAAAAGAAAGTTCTTGTTTACGCAGCCTTTTTCAATTACATTTTAAATATTTGGGAAGGATTTATGGCAGGGAGGTCCTTATCTCTTTTCCAAAGTGTAAAGCCTCCGTCTTGTGAAATCTTGTAAAATTGGATTGCAGTAAAGAATATTTCTGATCTGTAGAGATATGTTCCACCCAAATGACAAGCTCTGGCTATTTGTTCTTGTAGGTTTTAACATTTAAAAATCGAGGTTATTTTCTAAAGCTATCTGGGTATATGCATATTTAATAACATATTTGGTGTTTATTTTTCTGTATATGGGACATTTTGTACACTGGGAGATAGAATTTACTTTCTTTACTCCCCTAGATTTTGGAATTTTCTTTGCTTATTGCTCTGTTGAGTTCCTAACTGACCACAGTATAACCCCATCACTTGGTGACAAAACCCTGGGAAATAAGTCCCACAGGGAAGAAAACGACACAATGATGCTACATATTTAATTACAAATGTTTTTTTTCCCCATATATGTCCATACACATGACTAATTTGGCTACTTCCTCTCCCCTGAGCAACCCACATATTCCTACCCCTAGAAATATTCCTTAGGGAAAGGGACTACTAGATCTAGAATTTAATTGATATAGAGCATTCTTAGATTAGAATTCTGCTAATACAGGCCAGCACCTTCTTTGCATTTTTAGTCTTAGACAGTTGCCTGTGGAACAGGAAAATGAAGTGATTTGCCTTGGATCACACAGCTAACAAGTGTCAGGTGGAATTTGAATGCGGACCTTCCTGACCAGTGGATGATAAATTACCCCTTCTCCAGCTTTATTTCTTTCCCCAAAAAAAGTCATACAGCTGACCATCACAACAGCTTTACACATTTTTTTTCTTAAATTAAAGATGAAATCCCTGTGGTTAGATAATGAAATGATGATGAATCTCTCTCTGCTGGAAAAATAAATGATACAAAGAGCTTCATTAGTTTATGGCTCATCAGACATCAAACATACGGTTTGTTTTTCATTTAGTGTAACAGATAACTCCAAAGCACCCGACGTTGGTGACATCTCAATCCCATCTGACTCGACGATTGAGCTTAAGCCAGGATTTTGATAGTCTCCGAGTTCTGAATTCTGTAGTGGTGCTTCCCTGTTAATATGGACTTATTACCCACTTGCCACTTAGTTTATCAGCCAGTGGTTAAATCCAGTTCTATCGGCAGAGTAAATGCCTGCACATTATCACTCGGCAGCAGGCTGCCAGCAGAGACAGCCTTGTCCCCATCATTAACAAGCACAATGTATGCAGAACACCAGAGGGGAATTAAAGCCACAAAAAATACCTCAGGGTGGCATTTTTAATATGAGAATTTAATTTGTAATTTCACAGATTAAGAATTTTGGCTGCATTAATCCTTTTATCAGCTCACAGCAGGTTATTTGCAGAAGTATAACCATAAGGCGATATTCATTGGCAGAAACACGTCTTTGCATAGCGTTAAACATCAGGAGCGGTGGAACCTTTTGAAGGGGGGAGAATAAAGATGAAAAATCATTATATTTTTAAAGCAAGATTCTTCTAAAGGCCTCCGGTAACAATTTCGAGTTACAGAAATGTTATTTCTGTGTCTAGTAGATAATCATTATGGAGCATAAATCCAGTGGCAAAAAAAAAAAAGCACAATCCCAGTATGGAATACTACAATCACTTCCATTTGGAACAACCTGGTCCTACTTGTAAACATGTTTACAAAACAAAGGATTCATAGACTTTGGAGTCTTGGAGAAGTACTCCCTTTATGGGAAATTACTGATTTAGGGACTCTGTCTAGGGCTCGGCTTTCCCTCATGATCTCTACAAAGGTTTTTCTTATAAACTTCCACAGTGGCAACTTGAGCATATGTAGAGTGATGTGAATGCAAATGGACAGCAGAGGAGATAGTAGCAACAGTACTCAAGCTGGTTCCCTCTCCCAAGGGAGTTGTTTGTTTGTTTTGTTTTGTTGTTGGGGGGGTGGGGGCATGGATTAGGAGGCCTTCCTGGTAAGGAACCTTGCAGAATCAATAAAGAAACTGGCCTAGGGACAAAATCTTGATTTGGATGCATACACCAGAGTAGACCTAATATTTTCAAAGATGACTTGTAACACTTTTTGGAATATAACACTAAGGGGGAAAGACTTCTGTAAACTGGAAGTGAAAGCTATTTAGGAAGGAAGATGGAAGGGAGGGAGGGAAGAAGGAAAGAAAGAGAGAAAAAGGAGGAAATGAAGGGAGAGAGAAAGAGAAAGTCAGTCAAATAACTTATGGAAGAACATAGTCCTCATAATTCCTTCTTCCCTTTCTTCATAACCCAAACTCTGTACTATAAGAATAGAATGCTTTGTCATTGTCTAAGACTCTCTTAGGCACTTTGACATTGGCTTGGAAAAAGTGAAGAATATGCCTGTTGTTCAGTATGCTATTTTGTCTAGTACAAAAAACCCATAAACATTTTAACATTGCTACTTATTGTTCTGCTTCCTTAGAATACCTCAGACCCATTTGCATAGGACCTATATGTGTAAATAATTTATAACCCACCTTCAAATGAAGCAAGGCAAGAAACATTTCAGCCTGAGCAAGAATAATAAATGGTGAAGCCTGCATGTGCCCTGGCACTGGAAGCTGGTTAATTCTTGTGGCTCTTATTCCATGTACCTTGTCATTCGCCCTCCATCCTAAAACCCCAACAGCCTTGCTCTACTTCTTCTCAAAGATTTAATTGCTGAGAAGTAAAGGGAGGGCTGGGCATAGAAGGAATTCATTACTTTCACCAAATACACTACAGGGCATTCTCTAGTGTATACTATCAAGTTTCATAAATAATTAAAGCTGAACTACCCTTGTCAAAATAAATGAACAAAGTACACTTTACAGTGCTGAAGCCCTGATTTTATACATTCATTTGCTAATTCACAAAATGTGCATCAGTGAAGGATGAGTCCCATCTTTGGAATAGCTAGCAAGGCTTTTTTATATATTCTTCCAGATCTTTCACACTCGGAAGTATACTGATGGGCATTTCTTTTTTAAAAAATGACCCATCGTAAACAAAAAAGGCATGTATTTACCTAAAAGAAAATTGAGAACCACCTGTTGCCAAAATTCTTCATGTAATTGTTTATCATGAGTTACCTTAAAGGTCTTTGGTTGTTTATAAAGAATCACAGGATGTTAGAGCTGGGAGAAACTTAAGAGAAGTCAAATCCCCTCATTTTATATATGAGGAAACTGAAGCCCAAGATTATAAAGTGTCTTGCCCACAGTCGCATAGAAAGTTAGCAGCTGAGGCAAGCGTGATGGCACATGTCTGTCACCCCTGGGGTTGGGGGCTTGCTGGATCTCTGGAGTTCTGAACTACAGTGGGCTACACTGCTCAGGTATCCCCACTGAGTCCAACACCAACACAGTGAGCCCATGACAATAGAGGTCTAAGGAGAACAAAGTATCTCAGGTTGGAAACAGAGTAGGTCAAAGTTCCCATGTTAATCAGTGATGGGATTGGGTCTGTAAGTGACTGGTGTACTTCCACTAGTACGTTAGGGAGACATGGGGGGAGGAAGGGGAGAGGAGAGGAGAGGAGAGGAGAGAAAGGAGAGAATGAATATTAGAGTGGTGGAGGGAAGGAAGGAAGGTAAAAAAAAGAAGTTGGGAGAGAGGGAGGGCTAAAACTGAATCTGAGATTGTACGTCTTCTAGCCCAGTGGTTTGATTTGTTTTGTGTTTTTTAGCTGCACCCCAGTATCTCTCTAGTCTTTGTATCTAAAGAGTTCCTCCGCAGATGTTAGATAAGGAGAAGAATGAATGAGGTCAGCTTTAGTTTTCTAAAATGGAGATAATCCTTGCCTCCCAAGGGTTGATGTGTGGCTCCAAAGAGCTCCTTTTTTTAAAGTACATCACAAAATTTAAAACACTATGTCAACTTCAGTCATTATAATTCTTCCTACTCCCCAAAGCTCTCACAACATCACCAGCCCACTTCCTTTTCTTTTATTCCACCATCTTGTCTCCACCCCCCACTTCCTTTTCTAACCTTACATTCCTCAATAATAATCACTTAAATAAATTCTTATGTGCAGACCAATATGCTGTAACCTACCTGAACTCACAGTGGATCTATCCATTGCCCAGATCATCTTCGGTAGATCCATCCACCCATAGATCATCTGCAATCCAGGTTACTTAGACACTGTGGGGAATATGAAAGCAGGCTTTGCCTCGGCATCCTTTCTTCCCCCCCAGAACTTACAATCTTTTTGCATAGAGAAAAACTGATCTAAGTCAACTAATTCAACAACAATATAAGATAGCGAGGTAGCCCCAGTCCATAAAGTATTTTTGTTCCTTTCTTTCTCTTAAAAAAAATAAAGATATTGCCAGGACTCTTTGCCCTGGGAATTTCACTATCACATCTTCTATTATGTCCAAAAAAAATTAGATTTGAGTAGGGAGAAAACAAAGATAATGTAGAATTGCAGATCCCACTAAAGTCATCTTGTCCAAAAAGAGGAAGACATTGCTAACTTAGATAATAATTAATAATGCCTTACTTTTGGATAGTAAAAACATATTTATGCACATTATCTTGCTTGATCCTATAATGGCCCTAGGAGTGCAGTTATCAGTGGGTTAAGACTTGTGCTTTGAGTTAGAGGATGGGTGGGTTTAACTAGGGCAAGCTTCTCAATGTAAAGGGAGATTCTTCTGGTCCAGAAGAAATCCAGCTGTAGCAAGGTGTGGGATGGGTTTTAGGAAAAGAAGGGAATCAGATGTGTAACATCACATCTGGTGGAGGAGAGTTTGAAGTCATTAGGAATTTGTATTAGATCCGGAAGGCAACAGAGGGTCAAAATTAATGGGTATTGATGTTGGGAGCATTGTATAGAACTTTATGGAGCAAACAGAAGTTTGGACATTCCCAAAAGGGAGGTTTTGCTGTTCCAGACAGGAGATAAATATTGCCTGGAGAGGGGGTTTTCTGATCAAAACAAAAAGAAGCAGGAAGATTTGAACAGTGTTCTAGAGAATGGAGTAATTTATCACTGCTTCTGCAAGATCAGACAACTCTTTACTCCCCAGTCGTGGCCAGTGTTCTCTCTTTCACGCACATTACTCCCTGTGCCTGAAATCAATTCTCCTTTCCCCTCTTGCCTGATGAATTCCTAGCTAGCTTTTAGAGCATACTCAAATGCTCCCCTTTCCATGAAGCCTGCTCACTGTCCCCTACCACCACCACCTTACAGAGCATATCTGACATGTCATGTGCAAAAATATGTTACATCAATCCTGAATTATTTTACTGGGATACCTACTATGTTTGTGCCATATCCCCTGCTGCTGTCTTAGCTACACGTAATGCTTAACTCACCCCTCCTCTGTACACAAAAGGTGCTCAAGAAGCATTTACTGTATTAAGATGAATCATTTCCAAATTGTATTGAGATATTGCTTTTGCAATGGGTGGTTATTGTGAAGAGAGAGGTGTTAAACGTTCAATGAATGTTTATTAGGGGACCATCTCCAGTCGTCCTGATCCATAACTGGCCACTGTACCCAGATGGCTCTGGAGGAGAAAGTGAGGCTGGTGACCTTGCACAGCTCTGCCTCACTTAAATCCAATTCATTTGCAAGTCACAACATCTCTCCTTCCTGGTGTCATGGTCCTTTTTGAGAACGAAGGACAAAGAACAAATGTTTATTAAGCATATACTACATTGGGATGGGTTCTTGGACTACCATGAAGAATGATACCCCCAAGGAGCTTAAAACTCTATACAAATTACTCGACTATGAGTCAGAATATATTCAGGAGAGGACTTGATTAAGAAATTGAAAGAGAGGAGAGTCATTCTCCTCCTGGGGGCAGGGAGTATCAGAGAGGATTTTGTGAAAGTTGTGGAAACAGAGCTGGACTTTGGCATGTAAAATATTAACCTCTATTTTAGAGTAAGGTATGATAGTACAACATATGTATGTATCGTATCCCCATGGATACTTTCTCTGTATCTTTGTGTTCATAAGCATTGAGCTAAGATTGAAAATCAATGATCAATATATATCTTGTTCAGTTGCTTCAGTCATGTCCAACTCTTTAGGACCCCATTTGGAGTTTTCTTGGCAAAGATACTGGAGTGGTTTGCCATTTCCTTCTCCAGCTCATCTTACAGATAAGGAAACTGAGGCAAACAGAGTTAAATGACTTGCCCAGGGTCACACAGCTAGTATCTGAGGTTGGATTTGAAATCAGGGAGATGAGTCTTCCTGACTCTAGACTCAGCACTCTATCCCTGCACCACCTAGCTGTCCCATCAGCATATAATACCTGAGTTTTTTCCTCAGGTAAATAGAGCACATAACTTAGCAAGAGACCCAGAGAGAGCACATAACTTACCCTTGATGGCAGGTGTGCCGGGCAGACAAAATCCCATCCTCATTTCCCAACTTTTCAAAAGGGAACGATTTACTGCAGCATTTCAGTCATTCAACCAACAGGCTTGTTCAGAGTGACTGCTTTGTGACCAGCCAATGCAGGAAAATATTGAGCATCCAGGCACAAGAATGGGAATTCCTGCTCTCAAGGATCTGATGTTTTAACAGGGGGCACAGTGTGTGTGTGTGTGTGTGTGTGTGTGTGTGTGTGAGTGTGTATGTGTGAGTGTGTGTGTGAGCGTTCGAGTGAGTGTGTGTGAGAATGTGGGAGAGTGTGTGTGTGTGTGTGTGTGTGTGTGTGTGTGTGTGTATGAGATTGGTTCAGAAAATGAGTACAAGGTAATTTTGTGAGTGAGGGCACTAGCAGCTGGGGGATAATAAGGGCATTTTCATTTTATATAGCACTTTACACATATGATCGCATTTTGTCCTTACATCCCTGGGATAGAGGTATTATTATTATCCCTATTTTACAGATGAGAAAACTGAGACAAACAGGGTTAAGAGACTTGCCCAGGGTCACACAGTTAGTAAGACCCTATGGTCATGTTTAAACTCTGGTCTTCCTGACTCCAAGATCATCACTTTCTCCACTGTACCATCTGGCTGCCAGAAAGGATCTAGAAAGCCTGTATATGAGAAATGACCCTGGAGCTGCAATCTTAAAAGAAACCAGGAATTCCAAGAGATGGAATCCAAGCTGTGTCTATGATCTCATCAGTGTCAGCACCTGACCCCATGGTACACTCCAGAAACCAGCCACAGCTTTCCATTCTCGGTGACTCTCACCCATGTCTCATATAAAACTTCCACAGGGGGTGCTGCCATTCGAAGAGCCTTTCTACAAGTCTCTTGATAGGTACACATTATACATTGATATAGATGTACATTGAGGCAGGTAGGTAGAACAGTGAATAGACCTCTGGGTCAGGAATTAAGGAAACCTGAGCTCATATCCAGCCTCAGATATTTACTAGCTCTGTGTTTTTGGGCAGGTCACTTAACTTCTGTTTGCCTTAATGCACAAGAGAAGGAAATGGCAAACCACTCTGGTATCTTTGCCAGGAAAGCACCAAGTGGGGTCACAAAGAGTCGGGCACAACTGAAACAATTCAACAACAACAGTCTTCATGTTGTTCTGTGTTGTGTAACTCTTCATTGGTGATTTGTAGTAATAAATGCAAAAGGAAATATGTTAACAAGTAATATGTAAAATTTCCATTTTGTCCACAGTGTCTTCTGTTTTTACTGTCCAAAATGTAAGATTACAACCAGAAGTCGGAGAAAGTATGCGGGCCTTTGGAAAAAACAATAGTTATGGCAAAAGTCTATCAAATAGCAAGCACTAAAGAACACACACACGGTTGCCGAAGGGGATTGCAGGTAAGACGGCATGAATTGCTTCAGAACCTGTGTTTGCAAGAAAAATATAAGCAGTTTTTTACCCCCATGAATGGAATGTTGCCGATTCTTTTCTATAGGTTTTTTTTTCCTTCTAAAGATATCATGGAAGTGTCATGTTTTCAGTGCCATCCAATTGGCCATGGACACCATTAAGAATTCAAGTTAGTTCTCTGTATGTCCTGGCTCAGCTTCTGAACCCCAGCACTGCTCTCTAAGTGTCTAGACCTTGGTTTGCTCATCAACCTCTTTTTTAGGCTCTCCATAGTCTGATTTTGTCCCCTTATTCCTTTCTACCTCCTTCCTTGCTTCCCCAGAAAATGGGTTGATTTTTGTCAGAGCCAGGGATGTGCTGGAACCAGCTGGTACCAGTTTAGGGCCAGTCATTAAATTTTCAGCTAAATCCTCAGATTTACACCTCAGGAAATTGGCAAGAGCTACAAATAAGGATTTAATGTATTGTTTTGTTAATTGTCTAGACTTAAAAAATTGATGGAGAAGACGTTAATAATATGTATATTAGTAATACATACACACACACACATATACAATAATACTGGGTAAACGTTAAAGGGTATCATCCTTTTAGAGAACCAGTTGTGAAACATTTACCAGCACATCCCTGGTCAGAGCCTAGGTAAAATGTGATCAAAAGCTGGTTATCAACAGCTGGCACCACTGGGAACAATTTGGATGAGGTAGAACATGAAACTATTTGTGTTTGTTAAGTGGGGATGATGTTGACCGAAGAGCCGAGGTTAGCACCTGCTGTCCCCATCCTGGAGAAAACAGAGGGGACTGTGGAGGTCTGACATCAGTAGGAGATTAATATAGCTAGAGATGAGCATTTGAGTGAGCTGTAATAAGACGCCTAGAGAAGACTAGACCTGAATTGAGAAGAAGAAAACCAGGAAGTGACATTAGTGAGATCTCAGAGGAGAAGGAAGATTAGATTTGGAATCAGGATAGTCTTGGTTCTGCTAAGGTCTTTGTGCTCTTGGACAAGCCATGATTGGCTATTTGTCAGTGCCAGGAATGTACTGGCGCTGGCTTGGGGCTAATCACCTAAGGTGTTAGGGCCTTTGTATCTCTTGACAATGAGTGGGTAATGGTGGAGCAGAAGGACTCTTTTTTGGTTATCTCGTGAGAGATAGAGAAATATAGATATCTACAGTGTATATATAGTATACATCTATATATAGTGTATGTATAGAGAATATATATGTATACATATTATGTATGTGCATATGTCTATCTCTATATATGTGAGTGTGTAT
The DNA here is from genome assembly GCA_011680675.1 of Gymnobelideus leadbeateri. NCBI lineage: Eukaryota > Metazoa > Chordata > Mammalia > Diprotodontia > Petauridae > Gymnobelideus > Gymnobelideus leadbeateri. The sequence goes on along the minus strand of WOXC01002418.1, from coordinate 623,069 downwards.
TTATTTCCCTATATGGAGTGTCCTAAAAATCTTTGTGCAGTTTTAAGCTTTAATCCTTTAAAATTTTTTTAAATATATAACATATCATACCAGCATAAATGAACTACTCTTCCTTCTGTTGTGATCAAATGAGAAAACCTTGTAAACACACACACACACAACTGATGACATGCTTTACACATCTTCTCCAACCCGTGAAACTAGCTATTAGGAATACATTTCTTTTATGAGTTCTGACTGTGTAAAACCCTGAATTTCAAGGTCCCTTCTTAGGTGTGCAGACTTATTAATCAGAGTTTGAGAAAGGTTTTCTATTGTAATCATATTGATTAACCTATAAAGTCATTTTCTGGGCCCATTACTCATCCTGTGCCTTAGGGCATGACTGTACAGGCATTTCAAGAGCATGGGCCACTATTGAAATTGCTTTAATGGTTACCATGGTGAACAAGCCTGCCAGTTCTGCTTTGGTCACTATTGATCATGTGGATGATTGGTCAATACTGTGACCTGTTTGGTTTACAGAGTTGGGAGCCCGAGCTCTCTCCTTTGTATAGTAAGCAAAGAAATTCCTCTCAGGAGCACAATGATGATTTATGAATGATCCTGAGATGAAAGATGCCCAGATGAAAGATTTTGTAAATGCTGGTCAGAATTGCTGGGCCCTCTTTGGTAAAGAACCATAGCCAAACCGAGAAAATGCTGAAATTTCCCCAGGTGTGATTTTTTTCCAGCCAGCAGAGGGTGGGGGAAAGCAACCTCAGGCAGCTTATCTTCCTTCCCCTCAGTATTTTAGAACATAGAAACTTGGAGCTCAGATTTCAGTTGGTCAAGCCAAGTCAGGGCTGAATTTCTGACCAGTGGCCTCATGTTTCTTAGAGCAATGTGATACAGGAGGATACTCATATGCCTGTCAGTTATTGAACATATATTGTCATAATGGGGCTCCTCACTTTGTAAATTTCGTAGCCAATTCAGTAAAACAGAACAAATGTACTTGATTTATGTTGTTCCTACAACACATACATTCACAAAACATAGACAACCCTGGATTTCAATTCAGGGCTGCTGAATTTTGTTTTTTCTTCACCATCAGGTTTTTTAATTAGGCTAGGAGTAACATGAGAACAGCCAATCAAAGCAGGCATAACATCTTTCAAGTCATCTGTGTCAGACTTAAAGAAGCCTAGTGCCAAAAGCATCACCAATATGGCAGCCAAAAGTATTCACTGAAAAGAATTGTTAAAGGAGGCCTGGAGTTGCCATCATCAACATTGGAAAGACATTCCAGAAAAGCATTTTCTCTGCAATCTTATTCATTCATTAAAAATATGTGTGTATATTTATAAAATATATATGCATGTGTTTGCCTTTTGTTTTTTTGTTATATTATTATATTATTCACATAAATTTGTTGGGGCATGCTTATGCCTCTACTGTGACTGTCATTCCTCTAGGACTGTTTTCTCCCTTGGGTAGCTAGGTGGCTCAGGGGGGAGAGTGCTGGACCTGGAGTCAGGAAAATTCCTGAGTTCAAATCCAGCCTCAGACACACACTAGCCATGTGACCTTGGCAATTAACTTTACCCTGTTTGCCTCAATTTCCTCATCTGTAAAATGATCTGGAGCAGGAAATGGCAAACTCACTTCAGTATCTTTGTCAAGAAAACCCCAAATGGGGTTTAAATAGTCTGACACAACTCAAAAATAACTGAACAACAACAAAAAATTATCTACTGGCAATAAAGATATTTTCTTTATCTGTTTTTTCACTTGCCTGTTAACCTTTTACAGCTTTATCTTTTTTCTTTCAATTTCTTCTTTATTCAGCAATGCTCTTGAGGAACATTGAGTGGTGTTGGTGTGTTGTGTGTGTGTGTGTGTGTGTGTGTGTGTGTGTGTGTGTGTTTCAAGTTGCTTCTCAGAGTAGCTGCAGGGAGGCTGTAGTCCAGGCATGTTTCTGTCAATCAGTGGACACCTCATTTTAATTCCCTGCCTGTATTGGGGTTTTGAGCCTATCTGTGCAATGACTAGTTAATCACTCTAGAAAGCCAGATAATACCGACTATGTATTGGTCTCACCTCGACCAACATCTAAAGATAAAACTATAGAAGTTATATAGAATGACTGCATTGAAAGGAGATTCATGGGAGAAAAAAACAATACCACAGCTCGTGATTTTTCTTTTGTTGATTTAAATAAGTGTTTAAGCAGTCAATAGCATCTTAAACTTGCCCAAATGTCTGTGGATAAAGCAACAGCACAGGGAGCATGGATGGGGGTGGGGATTCAAATATGACAAGGCTTTAAACTAGGACTTTAATAACCCAGCTTTGGGGACTTAAACGAAAATAACTGTGAAGAAGCATTCATTGTATGACTGCAGCCATTGTAAAGATGGGAGACTAAGTGGTGAGGATGATGTGTTTCCAGCCCTAATTTCCCTCCCATATCTCAATACCAAATTATTTCTATACATGTATGTTGAGGGTCACTTTAATTATTTAGCTAATCATGCAGGATTTGCATAAATTGGCTTTAGTGGAAAGGCTAATAAGATGCATTTTGCTTTGCAGCTGAAAGCAATTTAGGTTTTAGAGTCTAGTAACAACCAAAATGAGTGACTTAAAATTATAAGCATCTGTACTTAAAATGGGGGGGAGAGCCACTGGATCATTAAGATTTGTTTTTGTTTTTTGGTTTGTGTTTTGGGGTTTTGTTTTGTTTTGTTTTACATTTTTCCTGTCGTCATTCAGAAATGTTACTTGATGGTTTTATGGCTTTTCCCTCACTTGTGTTTATTCAGTATCAAAGGGTGAGACCACCAGAAAGAGAAAACTCTAAATGATATGTGCATGGAAGTTTCCCTAAAGAAGGGACAAAAAAAGTCAGGCTACATTGACATTTGTGTCAATTATTAGTTTTCTCATTAGTGATATACACATGTTGTTGTTCAGTCATGTCCAACTGTGGTCCCATTTGGGGTTTTCTTGGCAGATAATATACATACATGTATATACACATGTATGTATATGTGTGTGTATATTTATATATACATTTTATGTATGTGTGTATGTTTGTGTATATGTAAATATAAATTATATTTATACATACACATACTCCTAAGACAAGCTTAATTTCCCAATCATATGAGAAAGCAGTGAGGCAATGCATTGTCTAGTTACTTCATTGATGGATATGATGAATAAAATGTCCTTTTGTCTTCAGCTTTCACTTATTTCAGAACATAAGATGAAAAAGTAATGCATTTGGGTTATGATCTGTCAACATCTGTCAACAAATCAACTCTTTTTCAAACCTATTAAACTGGTAGAAATCACAAAAACATGTGCCATTATCTGGAAAATGAAATAATTTTTTTTCAAGGTAGAGTGTAAGCTCCCATTTCCATATCACCTTAAGATTTACAGAGCACTTTCCTGATAGAGAGGAAGTGTGCTTCCCAATTTACAGATTAGCTCAATGAGACCTAAAGAATGGGCAAGTGGCTTGCCTAATGCCTTATAACATGTTCAAGTCAGAATCCCAGGGCTCAACTTTGGAGTTCTCCTTACTTGAAATTCACTCTGCTTTCCACTGTGTAACTCAGTTTCTTTGTCAACAAAGCCAAGTCCAGTACTCTACTGGATGAGCTTTTAGAAGCCCCTCTTACAGTCATTGATGGTCAACACATTCTGTTAACAAGCATGATCAGCACATTTCATTACTGTGAGTCAAGGAAAGGTTTTCAAATTTTTTTAAGTGAATGAGATAACATTTGTAAGGCATTTAGGACTGTGCATAGCACATAGTAGGTGATTAATAAATTCTTACTCCTTTTACCCTCTACAAAAAATGACTGATCCTAAAGGACGTTATTGTAATTATAAACTAAAGAAAGGAAAACTAACTTAGCTTTAAAAAACACAAACTTTGCCTAGGGTTACTTTTACTCAGACCATTCCCCTAAAATAGAGGACAATCTTTTCAGCAATATCTTCTTGGCTCAATGAGCATTTTTCTAACCGGACTTTGTTCTTTGCCATTTTCTCACGGTAGAGTTTAAGGACTGAGGACCACTAGTGAATCCTTTTAAAATTTAAAAGTTTTTTTTGCCTTTTTCTCATTATATAAAAGAGCCCCAAAGCCACATACCATAGTGCTGAACCACAGAAAACAAGATGGGCAGTCAAAAGGAACCTAGGAGAGAATATCTCTTTTGGTTGGCAAGGAGAAGGATGGACAGCCCACTTGACCCCAGTAGGAATTGAGCTCTGCCAAGCAGAGGTGCCTCCAGAGGAGGCAAGATAGTACAACAGAAAGTATCTGGAAAAACTACCCTAGGGAGGCTCTGGGGTGGAGAGCAGCCTAGTCACTGGAATTGCCTCCTTCTTCCTCCTTTGAAAGAGCCAGTAGGAAGCAAAAGGAAGCCAGTAATGGCAAAAGCAGCTGCATCATTTCACTTCCATATTCATGAATCCTGAGAAATTCTTTTATTTAATCATAACTTTTAGTCATTCTGTCTTTTCCTCTGTCTTATGACCCGTCTCCTGGCCAAGGCTAACCCCTCTACATGCACAAGTAATACCATTCCATCCTATTTTTTTTTGTCAGATTGCCTCCCTTTCTCAGTTATCTTCAGTGGCAATGTCTGAGTAGAAAAGGGAATATATGTGAGAGATGTTACAAAGGTATAATCAACATATCTTGCAGCAGATTGAATATGGCAGGTGAGAGGGAGTGAGGAATCAAGTGAGTTTTCTAGGCGTCTCACTGGCACCCTCCACAGTAATAGGGGAGTTTGGAAGGGAAAGGGGTTTAAGAGTAAAGATAATGACTTCTGTTTTGGATATGTTGAGTTTAATATGGGTTACCTAGTTTGAGATTTCTAATAGACATTTTGAGATGAGAGAGTAGAAGTCTCTCCTGAGACCAGGAGAGAGGTTGAGAGAGGTTAAGAGGAGATATGTAAATCTGAGGATCATTAGCATAATTGAGTCCAGGAGGACTGATGAGGTAACTAAGTGAAATAGTATAGAAAAAGAGCAGAGAGCCCAGAACAAGGTCCCTGGGGACACCTACCTTTGTTGGGCATGACCTGAATGAAGATCCAGCAAAGGAGACTGAAAAAGAATGGCCAGACAAGTACAAAGAGAACCAGAGTAGAGCAGTGTCATGGAATCCTAGAGAGAAGAGGATATCAAGGAGAACAAGGTGAATGACAGTGTCAGAGGCTATAGAGAAGTCAAGAAGAATGACAATTGGGGAGAAAAACCCAAAGGCATTAAATCTGACCTTGAGATTTAATTCTGCGTACAAAGTTAAAATTAGAGGATAGGGAAAAATTGCTTAAGCTTTTACTGAAATAAAAATAAAAATGAGAAGTAATCATGATCTCAGACAAAGCAACAGGAGAAAAAAAAAAGACCTGTTAAAAGAGATAAACAGGAAACTACCTTTCCTGAGAGGTACCACAGACAAAGAATTAATATCAACACTAAACACATATGTACCAAATAGCATGGTATTTATATACTTGAGTGAAATTACAGAGAGAAATCACAGCAAAACCGTAATAGTGAAGGACCTCAATTTACCCTTCTCAGATCTAGATAAATCTAACCTAAATAAATAAATTAAAAGAGTAAAGGACCTGAATAATATTTTAGAAAAATTAAATATGATTGACCCATGGAGATTTTTGACTAGAAATAAAGGAATATACAATGCATGAACATATACAAAAGTTAACTATATATCAGGACATAAAAACTTCATGAACAAGTACAAAAGAGCAAGGATATTAAATGTATCTTTTATGAACCACAATGCATTAAAAATTACATGCAGTAAAGAGCCATTGAGGAAACAATTAAAAGTTTAACTGGAGACCAATCTAATTCTAAACAAAATGTGGGTCAAAAAATATCATTGACTTCCAGGAGCCAAGATGGTGGAGTAAGCAGTAAATCACTGTAACTCTCCCATATTCATCCCCAAGTAACCATAAAACAACATCCCAAAACAAATCCTGGAACAGCAGAGCCAGCACAAAGATGGGGTAAAACAGTCTTTTAGCCCAAAAAACTTGAAAGATGGGGTAAGAAAGGTCTGTCTCACTCAGGCAAAAGGGGAATGCAGTCCAAGACAGGAAGCATCCAAGCAAGCCAGCAGCAAGCCCCATCTTAGCAAATCAACAAGAGATCCTGAGTCCCAGTGCAATGGAACAAGCAAATGCCAAAACCAGGACCCCCCACATGCCTCAGCAAAATCAGGGGAATGGGAAGAATTCCATCCCTTAGAACCACCACGAACTTTAGCATAGCCCTTGTCAAACAAGCAGCTGCCAGCAGCCAGACCTCCACATGCTTCAGTGGGGAGCCCCAGGGAAATACAGACATATCCCCATCAGCCCCAGCACATGCCAGACACCAGTGCTAAGACCCCTGCTTATAACCAGGTAAATTGCCAGAACCCCTATGGCCTCCAGCAGCTCCACCCCACCTCTTTAGCTCAGCTCCAGACACAAGGATTCCCATGGGCCTCAGAGCAATATCAGTGCAGCACCAGGTAAACAGCTAGGACCTGGTGTAAGAATCCTGAGACAGTGCCCCTTCTACTCCAGGAGCAGAGTTCAAATTTAAAAGAAAAGAAAAAAGCTAAAAACAATGAGCAAAAAGCAACAGAAAAAAAGGATTTTATTATAGAAAGCTATTATGGTAACAGAAAAGATCAAGACACAAACTCAGAAGAGGACAACAGTGCCAAAACACCTATGGGCAAAACCCCAAAGAAAAACAGAAGGTGGTCCCAAGCCCAGAAAGAACTCATGGAAGAGCTCAAAAAGGAGCTTAAAAAATCATATAAGAGAGGTAGAAGAAAAATCGGGAATAGAAATGAGAGTGATGCAAGAGAATTTTGAAAAAAAAGGGTGAACAGTTTGGAAAAAGAAAACAACTACTTAAAAGATATAACTGGCCAAGTGGAAAAGGAGATAAAAACCCTTTGAAGAAAGCACCTTTTAAAAAAAACACAATTGGTCAAATGGCAAAGGAAGTATAAAAGCTAACTGAGAAAAACAACTCCTTAAAAGTTCCAATAAGGGCAAATGGAAGCTAATGATTATGAGACATCACAAATCAATAAAACATATTCAAGATAATGAAAAAATAGAAAAAAAATGTAAAATATCTCATTGGAAAAGCAACTGACCTGGAAAAATAGATCCAGGAAAGACAGTGTCAGAATAATTGAACTGCATGAAAACTATAATCAAAAAGAGGACCTTAGGGGCGGCTAGGTGGCGCAGTGAGTAGAGTGTAGGCCCTGGAGAGTTCGGACCTCAGACACTTAATGCACACACAAACAAAAACCTAGCTGTGTGACCTTGGGCAAGTTACTTAACCCCAATTGCCCACCAAAAGGCAAAAAAAAAAGAAAAAAAAAAAGAAACTATCAAGGAAAACTGCCTCAAAGTGGGAAAAACATGCACAATTAGTTGAATATGAAAATCTATCTTGCCTGATAGAAAAGTAGAAAGGGATTATATTAATAAAAAGGAGGAGAGTCTGACAGAAGAGAGGGCAGACCAGGGGATGTAGTAAACAGAAGCAAAACAGTGGTGAGGAGGGAAACGGTGGAAGGAGAGAGAGGACAAACAAGAGGGAAAATATCCTAGAAGCAGAGGGCAAAATAGGCATTGAAAGAATCCACCAATCAACACAGGAAATGGATCCCAAAAAAACAATGCCAAGGAACATTATATCCAAATTACAAAACTATCAAGCCAAGAAAAAATACTGCAGGTGGCCAGAAAGAATTAAAAAATTGGGGAGCCACAGTTAGGATTACATAAGAGTTAGCAGCTGCAACATTCAAGGATCAGAAGTCATGGAACTTGGTATTCCAAAAGGCAAAGGAGCAGTACTACAACAAAGAATCACCTACCTGGCAAAATTAAGCATAATACTTAATACGAAGGGAAGTGGTCATTCAATAAAATAGAAGGATTTCAAGCTTTTGCAAGGAGACCAGAATTGAACCAAAAATTTGATCTCCAGTATCAAGACCCAAGCAAAGCTGAAAAAGGGAAAACATAGGGATTCAGTGAAGCTGAACTTTCTACATTCCCACATGGAAAGATGATATTTATAATTCTTAAAAATTGTACCACCAATAGTACAGCTAGAAGAAATATACATAGAAGGGTTCAGGTATAAGGTGAATTTGAGGGAATGACAAAAATTAAGGGTTGAGAAAGAAGAGTACACTGGGTGTAGAATGAAGGGAGAGCTAGAATAGGGTAAATTATTTCACATGAAGAGGTGAGAAAAATCTATTACCATGAGGCAAAGATGGAAGGGTGGGCAATAGGCATCACTTGAACCATACTCTTGTCAGTATTGGCTCAAAGTGTAAATAATATGCACAATCAGTTGAATATAAAAATCTCTTACCTGACAGGAAAGTAGCAAGGGAAAAGATTATGTATGTAATGGTGGGGATTGACAGAAGAGAAATCAGACTAGGGGAAGTGGTAAACAGAAGTAAAACATGGGTAAGGAAGGAAAGGATGAAAGGAAACAGAGGGGCAAATAGGATGGAGGGAAATACATAGTAATCATAACTGTGAATGTGAATGGAATGAACTTTCCCATAAAATGGAAGTCAATAGCAAAGTGGATCAAAAAACAGAAAGCTACAAAATCTTGTTTACGTGAAACACACTTGAAGCAGAGAGACGCACAGAGTGAAGGTAAGGGACTGGAACAGAATCAGTTATGCTTCAGCTGAAGTTTAAAAAAAAAATCAGGGGTAACAATCCTGATCGCAGGCAAGCAAAAACAAAAATAGACCTAGTTAAAAGATATAAGGAAGGAAACTACATCTTGCTAAAGAGGTACCATAGACAATGACCAAACAAGAGACAGAAAACATTATGAAATGTAAAATAGACAATTTTAATTAAATTAAAAAGCTTTTGCACAAGCAAAACCAGTGTAACCAATAATCGAAGGAAAACAGAAAGCTGGAAAACAATCTTTACAGTAAGTATCTCTGATAAAGGCCTCATTTCACAAATACATAGAAAACGGAGTCAAATTTATAAGAAAACAAGCCATTCCTCAACTGATAAATGGTCAAGGGATATGAACAGGCAGTTCTTAGATGAAGAAATCAAAGTTATCTATAGGCATATAAAGAAGTGCTCTAAATTACTTTTGATTAGAGAAATGCAATTTAAAACAACTCCGAGGTATCACACCTATCAGACTGACTAATGTGACAATAAAGGAAAATGATAAATGTTGGAGAGGCTATGGGGAAATTGGGACCCTAAAGCACTGTTGATGGAATTGTAAACTGATCTCACCATCTGGAGAGCAATTTGGAGCTATGTACAAAGGGCAACCAAACTTTTCATACTTTTTGATACAGCAATACTATTACTAGGTCTGTATCCTAAAAAGACCATAGAAAGGGGGAAAGGACATATATGTGCAAAAATATTTATAGCAGCGAGGCAGAATACTGGAAATTGAGAGGATGCCCATCAGTTGGGGAATGACTGAACAAGCTGTGGCAAATGAATGTAATTGAACACTATTGTGCAATAAGAAATAATGAACAGGCATATTTCAGAAGAATCTGGAAAGACGTGTATGAATTGATGCAAAGTGAAGTGAGGGAAATAAGAAAAGCACAGTATCAGCAATACTATGTGATGATCAACTGTGAATGACTCAGCTCTTCTCAGCAACACAGTGATCCAAGACTAGTGCAAAGGACTCACAAAAGAAAACACTATCCACATGCAGATAGAACAGATGGACTCTGAATGTAGAATGAAGCATGCTTTCTTTTCACTCGCTTTATTATTTTGTTTTTTTTCCTTTTGATTTGTTTCTTTTACAACTGTGAATAATATGGAAATAAGTTTTATGTGATATAACATGTATTTACATGTATAGCTTATATCAAATTGCCTATCATTTTATGAAGAAGGGAAGAGAGGGAGGGAGAAAAATTTGGAATGCAAAATCTTGCAAAAATGAATACCAAAATTTATCTTGACTTGTAATTGGGAGAAAAAATAAAATGCTATTTAAAAATCATAGAAAACAAAAATAAATTAATCAAAGATAATGAAAACAACAAGAAACCATGCTAAACTTTTGGGATGCAAGCAATATAGTCCTTGGGGAAAATTTATACCTCTAAGCACTTCCATCAGCAAAAGAGAAAAAAAGAGCAGATAAATTAATCGGCCATAAAACTAAAAGAAAAACAGACAAGCCCTTAGAAAACCAACTAAACCCAAAAATAGAAATCATGAAAATCAAAGAAGTAGTTGAAAGCAAAAAAAAAAAAAGCCAGGCTCTGGTTTTTGTTTTGTTTTGTCTTAGAAAACAATAAAGTAGGTAAACCATTAACTAGCTTGGTTCAAAAAAGAAAGAAGAAAAACAGATTACCAGCATCAAAAATGAAAAAGATAGATTCACAACCAGTAAAGATGGAATAAAAGAAATTATTAGGAACTATTTTTCCAATTATGTTCAATAAAACTGGTAATATAAATTAAATGGATGAGTATTTCTAAAAATATAAAATACCCAAATTAACACAACTAAAGAAAACTGAAATAATCTTAACTTTAGGGGAAAAAAATTGACCAGGCCATATATTAACTCCCAAAGGGGGGAAAACAGGATTTATAAGGGAATTTTATCAATCACATAAAGATTAATTCTACTGTTACATAAAATGTTTGAAAAAATAGGAAAAGATTGGGAGTGTCCTACGAAATTCATCTTTGATGCAAGTATTATGTTGATACTTAAACCAGGGAGAATGAAAATGGAAAAAGAAAACTATAGACTAATATCTCTAATAAATATAGTTGCAAACTTTTAAATACAATATTAACAAGGAGACTACAACAACATAACACAAAGATTATACACTCTGACCAGATAGAATTTATGCCGGGAATACAGATCTGTTTTGGCATTAGGAAAACTATAAACATAATTAATGATATTAATAACAACAAGAATCCTTATATCAATAGATACATACAAACCTGTTGACAAGATATAGCTTCTGTTTCTGTTTAAAATACTAAAAAGTATGAGAATAAATGGATCATTCCTTAATGTGATAAATAATACCTCTCTAAAGTTTAAGACTCAACATTATCTGTCATGTGGATTATCTAGAGACCTTTTCAGTATGAAGATAAAGTGAGGCTCTCTGTTATCACCATTGCTATTCAATATGGTCCTAAAACTTCTAGTTATAACAATAAGACAAGAAAAAGAAATTGAGGGGCGGAGCCAAGATGACGGAGTAGAAAAAGCAAGTCCAAGGTGCTCTCCCCACAGATCACCTCCAAGCCACGTAAAAGGGGACTCTGAACAACTTCTGGAGTCCCAGCACCCACAGAACAACACAGAGAAGCTAACCTCCTGCTGAGGACAGCCCATCAGCCCTGTAGGGAGCAGCCAGTGCAGCGCTCTGGGAACCGACAACACAGCTCACTGGGAACTGACAGCGCAGAGCTCTGGAAGCCAAGCCTAGGCCCGTGTGAGCCCCGGTTTTAGCCCCAGGGTAGCCAGGCCAGCAGCCAGCTGGAGGGACCCCAGAACACCAGCAGCTGTGGCGATTCCAGAATTATCAACATAGACATGCCTAGGACAAAGTGCGAGGGTAGTTCCCTATGGACTTTGGGACCAGTATTTGGGGAACACGTAGGCTTCCTCCCCTGGGGGCTAGAAGCTGCTCAAGAGACACTCCATTTTGCAGTTTCAGTGGCAGCTCCAGCCCCTGGCCTGTGAACTGTAGGGAGATCCGGCAATCAGTCTTGGGGGTTAATCTCTCTTGCTTTAACCTGCTTGGATCTGGATTGTTATCTGGGGGGGAAGTCTGGGATGAGCATCCAACTTGCCAGTACCAGAAGTTGTGAAGACCCCAACATTCTGGATGGAATTTCCCCTGTCTGGTGGCAGAGTCCTACTGTGGCAAAAAGCCCAAAAGTCAAGTAATTAAGTGGCAACATGCCAAGGCAAAGGAAACAAATTAAACAGAAAAATGCAACCCTAGACTCCTACTTTGGGGGGCAAGCATGGAGCTGGAAGAGGACTGTGAGGTCAGAAGTCCTGTTCCAAAAGCTCCAGGGGAAAACATAAGCGGGTTGCAGGCCATAGAGGACCTTAAGAAGGACTTTAAAAATCAAATAAGAGAAGTGGAGGAAAAATTGGAAAGAGAAATGAGAAGGATGCAGGAAAAGTATGAAATGAAGGTCAATAGCCTGACTGAGGAAAACAACACCTTAAAAAATAGACTAAATCAAATGGCAAAGGAGGCCCAAAAGGTCAATGAGGAGAAGAATGCCTTAAAAAGCCGAATTTGCCAGATGGAAAAAGAATCTCAAAAGCTCACTGAGGAGATTCATTCCTTCAGAGTTAGACTGGAGCAAATGGAAGCTAATAACTTTATGAGAAATCAAAATGCTGTTAAGCAGATCCAAACAAATGAAAGATTAGAAGGCAATGTGAAATATCTCATGGGAAAAACCACTGACCTGGAAAATAGATCCAGGAGAGACAATTTAAAAATTATTGGACTACCTGAAAGCCGTGATCAAAGAAAGAACCTAGAAATCACCCTTCAAGAAATTCTCAGGAAAATTGCCCTGATGTTTTAGATCCAGAGGGCAAAATAGAGGTTGAAAGAATCCACCGATCACCTCCTGAAAAAGATCCCAAAAAGAAAACTCCCAGGAATATTATAGCCAGGTTCCAGAATCCCCAGATCAAGGAGAAAATACTACAAGCAGCCAGGAAGAAACAATTTCAATATTGTGGAAACACAATCAGAATAGCCCAGGACCTGGCAGCTTCTACACTGAGGGATTGAAAGGCATGGAATATGGTATTCCAGAGGGCAAAAGAGCTGGGAATGAACCCAAGGGTCACCTACCCAACCAAACTGAGTATTTTGTTTCAGGGGAAAATATGGTCATTCAGTGGAATAGAGGACTTTCAAGCACTCTTGAGGAAAAAAACAAAATTGAGTAGAAAATTTGACATCCAGACGCAAGAAGCAGGAGATGCCTGAGAAGGTAATCAAGGAAAAGAAATCAAAAGGAACTTATCAAAGTTGAACTATTTACATTCCTATATGGAAAAACAATAACTGTGACTGAGGAAATCTTTCTCACTATGAAAATAATGGAAGAAGGGTGTATGGTCATGTGAATACATATGTGAATGTGTGTGTATATGGTTACAGTTATATATGGATAGAGGGCATAGGTTGAATTTGTTGGGAAGGGAGGATCCTCAAGGGGTGAAGTTGTGAGGTGAGAGAGGAAAGTGGCAGGAGGAGATGGGGAGAGACAGGGTAGGGTAAACTATCTCATGTAGAGGAAGCAGGGGGAAGTGGCTGCAGGGGAGGGGTAGAACAGGAAGGCAAAAAGGCAAAACCATATTCTCATTGAATTTGGCTCAGGGAGAAAATGACATACATACTAAATGGGATATCTCACCCTGCAGCAGAATAGGGGGAAGGGGGATGAGAGGGGGGATGATGGAGGGGAGGTTGGAAGTACCCACTATAGAAGAGGGACAGGATCAAAGTAGGGGATGGACCAGGTGGGGGGTGGGTTGGGTGGGAGGGAATTATAAGCAGCCTTTTACAATGTATCTACTATGGTAATGTTTTGCATAGCTCTGCATGTACAACACATACTGAATTACTTATCTTCCCAGAGGGAATGGGTGACAAGGGAGGAAGGCAATGGATCTGAAATTCGAGGCTTTAAAATTAAATGTTTCACATATATATAAATACTATTATTAATACTATTTTGCATGTAATTGGGAGATAAGATGTGCAGGCATTGGGGCATAGAGACTCACCCTGCTCTAATGGAAAAGTCGAAGGGGGTATGGGAGAAGATATGGGAGAGAGCAGATTAGATGAGGGGATATCTTGTGGGACTGCTATTCTAGGGTGGTGGGTAGGGGAAAATGGGGAAAAAATTGTAACCCAAAATTTGGTGGAAATGAATGATGTAAACCAGAAGTTAATAAAGCATTTGTTTAAAGAAAGAAAAAGAAATTGAGGCATTGAGTATGGACAAAGTCTAAACAAAATGGTCACTTTTTGTAACTGACATAATGGTTTACTTAGAGAAGCCTAGAAGAATAAACGAACAAACAAACTAATCAAAAGAATTAACAATTTCATCAAAGCTTCAGAATATAAAATAAATCCACATAAATCATCAGCATTTGTCTATATTTCCAACAAATCCAACAGGAAAAGACAAAAAAGAAATTTCATTTAAAATAACTACAGAACTGCCAACACACACACAAAAAAAGTATATGAATACAACCTCAAAACATTCTAACATCTAAATGGGGAAATATTCATTTCTCATGAGTAAGTCAAATCAATATAATAAAAATAATAATACTGTCTAAATTAATTTATTTACTTGTTGCCATAACAATCAAGCTACCAAAAATTACTCCATAGCACTAGAGAAAAAAAATTCATCTTGGGGAACAAAAGTCAAGAATCTTAAGGAATTTAGTTTAACAATGGAGCCTAGTGGTACCAGATTTAATTCTATACTGTGAAGCAGTAATTATTTTTAAAAAATAATATTGGTTAAGAAATACAAAGGTTTATGTGCAGCAAAAGATTAGGGATAGACTAGACAGAAGCAATTGAGCACAAGAGTCTGGTGTTTGATGAGCCCAAAGATTCTGAAACAAGAACATACTAAAACTAGAAGGTAGTGTCACAGAAACTAGGTATAGATCAGCATCTCTCACAGTGTACCAAGATATGTCCCAAATGGGTATAGGACTTAAATAAAGGCTTATGTCATAAACAAATTAGAGGCACAAGGGAGAAATTACCTATCAGATCTATAGATAGTTGAAAGAGTTGATGATCAATCAAAAGTTAAAAAATATCAAAGAAGGTAAAATGCACAATTTTGATTAAAGGAAAAAAAAAGATGTTTGCACAAACAAAACTGATGCAACTAAAATTAGAAGAAAAGTAGGTAAATGAGAAAACTCTTTACAGCAAGTTTGTCTGATAATTCTCATTTCAAAGATATGTAAGGAGGTGATTCAAATTCATAAAAATAAGAACTATTCCCCAGTTAGCAGATGGTCAAAGGTCAAAGAATAAGCAGTTTTCGGAACAGATCCAAGCTATCAATAACCATATGAAAAAAGATTCCAGATCATTAGTAATTAAAGAAAAACAAATGAAAACAACTTTGAGATCCTACCTCTCATTTATCATATTTGCAAAGTTGATCAAAAAAGGGAACATTTCAAATACAAGAAAGGCTATAGGAAAATAAGATATATTAATGCACTATTGGTGGAACTCTGAACTAGTCTAGCCATTCTGGAAATCAGTTTGAAACTATGCCCAAAAAGCTATTAAACTGCTCATACCTTTTGACCCAGTGATAAAACTACTAGGACTATCATACAAAGAGATCAAAGAAGGGAAAAAGACCTATATGGGCAAAAATCTTTTTTAGCAGCTCTTTTTGTGCTGGTAAAGAATTAGAAACTAAGGGAATGCCATCAGTTGGGGGAATGGCTGATTAAGTGATGTTATATGAATATGATGGAATACTATTGTGTTATAAGAAATGATACAGGGGATAGTTTCTGAGAAGACTTATATGAGCTGATGTATGAAGTGAGCCAAACCAGGAGAACAATTTATACAGTAATAACAATGTTATAAAGATAATCAACTCTGAAAGACTTAGGAACCTGGATGAGTATAATGACCAACCAAAATTCCAGATGACTCATGATGAAACATGCTGTCTACCTCCTGATGAAGAGATGATGGACACAGAATACACGCTGAGGCCTTTTTTATATGACCAATGTAGGGATTTTCTTTTTGTTTGGCTACATACATGTTTATAACATGGGTTTTGTTTTTCATACTTTCTCATTGGAGTAGCAAGGAGAGAAGGGAGATCTTTGTTTAAAAAAATTAATTTAAAAAATGAGTGTTGGGTGTGTGGACTTCTGGTCAAGGGTCTTTTCTTCACTGATACTTTCACAATGCCAACCAATCAAAGTTGATTGACCCACATTATGGTAGAATGCAAACAAAAAGAATATTCATTTTGCACCTTCACTATGCTTAAACATAATAGCTTACTTTTAAATAGCCCCTTAGAGTTTACAAAAAGCATTACAAATTTGATCCCTACAACACTTCTGAACTAGGCACTAATATTATCCCTATTTTATAGATGAGGAAATGAGGGCTAAGAGAGGTGAAGATTTGAACCCAGAGTTTTCTGACACCAAGTTCAGTCTTCTGCTTCAAGTAATGATGCCACCCTGTGAATACCTGATTCAAAAGAAGTCACAGCATTGTTCAGCTTTCCTCTGGCTCCTCACTCTGATAACTAGAAATCATATCTGTCTGTCTCTCTTAGTCTCTGTCTCCATATTTCTTTCTCTGTCTCTCTATCTCCTTCCCTCCCCATTTCTCTCTCTGTCTCTCAGGGTCTGCCTTTCCCCTCTTCTGTGAGTGTGTGTATACATATCTCTGTGTATATATATACACACTGAAAACACACGCGCGCACACATTCAATAAACCAGTCATTTTTTCTTCCTAGGGTAGGATGAGATGATGGCAGAATTTAGAATTTCACATCCTTCGCTTTTGCTTTCTCAGTCTTTGAATTGAAGGATTGAAACAACTAAAAGATAGGCAACTGAATGAAATCAGCTTTGGGTAATTCCAAAACTAGTTTTAATCAATCCATGAAATTTTGAGAATTTAATGTGTTGCTATTTTTTTAGTGTTTGCAAGTCAGATGAGCTTTCAGTGGGGGGTGGGGATGGGGAAGAGCATTAAAACTTGTGTCTTCTGATTTGGTTTTGTTTTTTTAACACACCATCTTCGTAACTCAATTTTGTAATTTGTAATTTTGTAATTTGTAATTTCGATTTCATCATCCTATGAGCATGAAGTCCTCACAAATAGCAAGTGTGTAGTTTGGCGCAGCAGATAATAAGACGAGAATCTGTGATTGGTTCTTGGCAAAATTATGAAGTGATCAGTAATTGTGTGGAAGAGTACATCACACATCTGTGCGCATGCTCAGTAAGCACATTTTTTTCCTTTTCATTTAATGTTCATTCCTACAAATTTGGGGTATAGAAGAAGGAATCTGCCATGCCCTAAGTGCACTGTATTGTATTATTAATACCAGGCTAGCAGCCGATTCCCACTCGACTGTCTTTGTGGTGTGCTGAGGCTCTAAGAAGGATCTGAGCTTAAAAGGAGGCACTTTTCGTTGATGTGGGCTGATAGTCTGGGATGGCATTGGAATGCACAGAGGACAATGTCTAATGACAATGTCTACAAGTGGAGGCCAAAGAAACGCGGCTAAACTGTGTCCGTTATTCTGTGGATAGTCCTTACTCCTTTCAGGAATATTTTAGTCTACGTTTGGGCTTTGTCTCCTGCGGCAGGGGGAGTGAAATCAGTGAAGGGGAGAATCTGAGATTCCCAAACATCAAGGTTGCAATGCCCTGTACCCATAGACTGCAATAACTGAAAGGGGGGAGGGGGGAGAGGGGAGAGAGAGAGAGAGAGAGAGAGAGAGAGAGAGAGAGAGAGAGAGAGAGAGAGAGAGAGAGAGAATGAGAGAGCACAAATCTAAAACTCCAATGAAAATTCCTGTTCTAATGCATGGTGGTTGTGCCAAATAAAAACATTTTGGCTAAATGGTAACAAATACACTTAGCAAAATGCTTGCAATGCAATGGGTTCTTTCCCTGGGCAAATCTTTTAAAAGGCATTACCTCAGTGGTGTAAAAAAATTTCAGTAACTCATTTTGGAGTTTAGGGTCATTGATATTTCTACCAATGTAGAAGAGTTTTAAACCCTCCACTATCCTCCCCCCCACCAGAAAAAATTGGAGAGTCAGATGTTATCAGTGGGTCAGCAGGACTCCAGTTATTTGGTCTTACAGTTCCATCTGGCCATAACTTTCACTGAAAAGATTTATAAAATTATTTTTAAAAAAACTGTCCAATAAATCATTTTAAATCCAAACTTCCTACATTGACACCAAACACAACAGCACCTTCTGAGAACAGAACCTTATGTTAACTTCTACACTTTGGTTGGTTTGTTTCAAATGATCACTATTCTTTTAATAGGGTTTGTGTTATGTGCCCTTGGATTTTTAATTGCTCTGGATTATCATTTTCAATGCAATTAGTATAATGCCATCAATTACACATAATAATTACTGTAAATGGGGCTATTGGCCTAATTACTATAAATGTGGGGAAAGATGTGTGATTATAATGTCCAATTACACGATGTACAGTATTTATTTTATATTATTACATATAATGGTATAATGATAACACATAATTATATTGTATAATTCTTTCAAATACACATCTGTCCCATATTAAGATACCTATAGTACTCTTGCACTGCCAAATTCAGTATCTTCAGGCTCTTCCTTCACAGGTAATTAGTTTTCAAACTGGGCTAGGTACTCGCTTCGTTTTAATTGAATAAACACTTTTTGCACAAGAGAGGAATACTCTAAGAATAAAAATCTAATTTTACTCCCCCTTTAATAATTGAAAATGGCTCTATTAGTCTGCAGTCACCTACTGTATGAATGCTGGTGAGAATTCTGTTCAACTTTGTAGCCTAGAAAAACTTCCCCATGTCTGCCTGTTTACATAGTGTACATCTGTGTATGAATAAACACATTTGAATAATGACAACATTTAAAATGTGCTTGGGGAAAAAATGAATTCTTGTCCTCTCTCTGAAAAACATTATAATCACCCCCAGTTGCAAATGTACACTTAACAAGCTTAGAGAACATAATTAATTCTAGGAAGGATGCTGTTTGACAGAGTGGAATTATAAGAATTGTGTATTGATAGTGGCAGGAGAAATAAATATCTTTTTTATGTATATGGTAGAGTGTACTTGTGTTCCTTAGAAACTGGCACATCTCAGAGGTGTTGCTCTCAAAATTATCTCAGGATGGAAAGAAATCCGTAATTACAGAGCCAGGCATTCCGTTCTGTCCTAATTTTCCCACCAGTTTCTCAATGTTTCAGCTGCCTCCGAGAGTTAAAGTATTCTCATTAGGTAGCTGCAGAGGCAGCCTGCTTGCCTACTCCCTCATTCTCTCACTAGTTTATCCTTTCCCTTTCCTTTCTTTCCCCCTGCCTTGGGAGTGACTGTGAAGATCATTTGCTGGGATGATTGGCAGGTTAGAGGATTCGATCAGATGAGTTCCTCTTAGTGCAGGTCAAAAAGGCTAGTTAGCAGGAGCTGTCGAAAAATGCCAGCAGCATTCAAAATGGGAAATGTCATGACTTCGAGGCAGGGGGTGCCACCTGGAACAGAGAGCCCCCAGCTCATTAGCAAGTTACAGGATGCAAGTTTAACTGGAGGGAGCAGAGAAGGAAAGATAATACCCAATAGGGAAAATTATTGTGAAGTGGAATTGATTTCATGTATAATTTGTTTATCACTAGAGGGGACAAATGCTGTCCTTCTGACATGTGTGGAGGAGTGTGGACTATGAATGAAGTAACTTAGCATAATCTCCAAGTTGAGCTCGGGATTTAAAGAATGCAAACTTCTTTCTTCTTAACTGTGGAAATGATCAGGTCATGTTGTATTAATTAAAGCTGACATTCCCTCAAATGGTTTATATGGGCAATTGTAGCTTTTCGGCAGAGACTGATAGAGATGGGCTACTTGGGAAAATAAGGCTGGGGCTTTTGGTGGTGGTGTTTTTCCCCCCTGCTGCTGTAAAAGGAAGACTGTTTCAGTTGCATACTGAATTAGAACAGAATTCATGTTTATCTTTAATGGTTAGCTGGATGGAATAAAATCCGAATATGGTTTCTGATTCATAATTTCACTTACAGAGGAGACTGTTGGCTCTTTGGGGAAATTTATACTTACATCATGGATATAGACATTCATAAATAGATGGACAAGACTATACATATCTAGTAGGTGCTTAATGTTTGTTTAATGAATTACATTTATAGAGAAATAGCTATTGGATATAGTTCATGGAATTTTTCCATATTTATGACTGCTGATTAAAATTTGATCTGTGTCTTAAATAAGACAGCTTTAGTAGATTCACTGCCTTGGAGTCAGTTGTACTCATGCAAAATTTTACATTTTGCAAGTGTCAGAAACTAAAGCCTCCCCTAATCATTTTCTTTGTACACTGTATGTAAACACATATACATGTTTGTACTAAAATAAGAATGCCAGTCTGCCAGTTAATAAATGCATAAACATATGTCTGTATATGCATGTGATTGGCAGGTCTGTTTTAGTGAATGAAATATATTAGCATAATTTGCCATGATTAAAAAAAAAGGAATATTGCAACTCTTACACACTTATTAAAATAGATTATTAAAAACTAGCCTCCAAATACTATTTGAGGTTTATTAAGTCAAGCTTAACTATAGTTAGGCTTTGTCCCACATATATTTCATGTGAAAACATATTTTCTTTTTGTGAGAAACTTTTATGATCTCATATATCTTTCACATATCTTAGATCTTTTCTTGTTATTGCAAGTCACAAATGCCACAGCCGTGAGTCTTTCTGGTTGAACGTTGAAGTCTGTTTACTTAGCATTCAGACTTTGGTTAGGACAGAGATTTTCAGAATCCCTCTGCCTTGAACTTCTCTTTGCTCTTAAATATTGAGACATTTTACAAGGCAGTTATGAAATAGCTAGGCTTGTTTTATCAACCAACCACAGACTGTTGGATTTCCCTTTGCCTGTCTAATGTGAATAAGCATCTTTTAAAATCTTCTAGTCAAAACAGTGCTGGAAAATGCATTCTGTCCTGTGTTCAGAATTTTTTTTTTAAAAAAAGCTTAACATTAAGCTGCTGTACATAGTCATCAAGATATTGCATTAATTTTGTCAAAGAGATGATTTTAGCCAGACCTATGAATCTTTAGAAACCTCCTCATAAAAAAAACCATATATTTTTATTCTATGGCCCTACAGATTCTCTAAACATTTTCTTTGGGGAAATTCTATTTAAACCAACTCAAAAAAATCCTACAATTTTATTATTTCATAGAGAATGAAGCTATTACATAGGCTGTTTAGATGCTGAAGAGGAAGGCTTTTAGAAAAAATAAAAACCACCCATTTTGAAGAGTATTATTTTAAGTTTCATTTCTATAAGATTCAGAATATAATTTTATTGTGTATATACTGTGTATAAATTTCCAATTATCTACGAATTAGTGTTCCACTTTGTGTATTATCTACAAAAGTCAAGGACCTCCACACATCCCCTGCCCAGCCCCCTCCCAAGAAAGCTAAGCCAAAAGGGAGATCTGGTCCAGCAGAAAGGGATATAAGGATTTGTGATTCTGTGATTTGTGTCTGGGGATGTGTGGTTTCACATTAAATAGATTCACACTCATATATTCTCTCTCTCTCTCTCTCTCTCTCTCTCTCTCTCTCTCTCTCTCTCTCTCTCTTTCTCTCTCTCTCCCTCCCTCCCTACCCCCTCTCTCCCCCTCCCTCTCTCTCTCTCTCCCTCCCCTCCCTCTCCCTCCCTCTCTCTCTCTCTCCCTCCCTCCCTCCCTCCCTCCTTCTCTCTCTCTCTCTCTCTCTCTCTCTCTCTCTCTCTCTCTCTCTCTCTCTCCCCTCCTCCCTCTCTCCTCCCTCCCTCCCTCCCCTCTCTCTCTCTCTCTCTCTCTCTCTCTCTCTCTCTCTCTCTCTCTCTCTCTCTCTCTCTCTCTCTCTCTCTCCCCCCCCTTCTCTCATTCTGCTTGTTCCTCTTCTCCACCCTGTCCACTTCCCTTACTCTTTTCTTCTGTTTCGGATTCTTTTCCTCTTTCTAAGATCTCTCTCTCTCTATGAATTCCAAAGCCAACTGTGTGACAAATGACTTTATGATTCTCTAATATTTTGGAGGATTCAAATTCTTCTTCTGTTTATTATCATGAATTATTTATAGTATGTATTGACATTTTCATTTTTTTAAGCATTCCTATTGGCTAACATCATTATATCTGTATTTGTGGACTATGGACTCTGCTTTTTTCTTCTTTTCAAATAAGATCTATATTATCTAAGAGAAAACAGACTTCGGATCCCATCTCTCTACTTGTGCTCCATTTTTACACTACTCTATTAGTTGCATTGATGATATTTTGTTCCTTTGTTTTCTTGTTATCCTTTGGAGGAGATGGGTACACATGGCAAGAATTTTAATTCTGTATGGTTATGCTAATTCTGTCTGTGTAACCTGTTCAAGAGAGGTAGCATCTGAAATTCATGCCATAATTGAGTTCTTTAATGTTGACTGGCCAGCATTTTTAAAAGGACTTTCCTCTGTTTCCACTCTTCCTTTCCTCTACTTGTTGACTTCTCTTTTGTGACCTAGTATCTGGTTTTCCAATGTGGAAAGAATATCCCATATATCATCTCACTTTTCTGGCAGCCTAAAGAATTTTGCTGAAATTGAATCTACCTGGTACAGAGGCCAATTGGGATAACAGAGAGGACTTTGGATCTAAAGTCAGAAGACCTGGTACTTTCTTATGTGAATTTGGGCGCATCATAGTTTCTCTAGATCTCAGTTTCTTGTTTTGTAAAATAAGGGAGTTGGACAATAAGGTCCTTGCCCATTCTAAATCTGAAAAAGTAGTATCTAGTGGAAGCAGAAGACCTAAGTTTGAGTACTGTCTCCACAACTTAAAGCCATAGGATCTTGGATGAGTCATTTAGCTTCTCTGAGACCATGCCATAAATTTGGGAAAATAATACACTACTTATCTCTGAGGGTTCTGGTCAAGAAATTGCTGTGTACCCTGTAAAGTGCTATAGAAGCTACATGTGGTTCTGTGTACACTCTAAGTGTTGTATGATGCTTCCATAACCCAGTCAGTCCATTCAGTCAAACTAGATGGCGATTCAGATAAAGTTATCTTTCCAAGGAAGAAAGCCCAGAAGGGCAGTGTCAGGCTGCTGAACCAAGATAAGGGGCCACCTGACCAGAATCATAAAGGAGAAGGAATGTACCTTCAAAGTTCTGGCTCACCAGTTAGAACTGACTGGAAGCAGAAAGACAAATCACCAGGAGAAAGGAAAGTGCCTTTCAAGAGCCTTCAATGTCTGCCTGCCCTGCTGCTGTTTTCTCCTCTACCTGTGTCTAGACAAAAGGCTATCCATCTGCCTGCCCAACCTGTCTACTTACCCAGAGAACTCTAATAGCAGCCACTTGGCAGAATGGATAGAGCAGGTGGCCAGAGAGCTAATCCTAGCTCTGCCACTCACTTGCTGTGTGATTTGGGGTGAGACTTCTCAGAGCCTCAGTCTCTTCATATGTGCAAATGGGCATGAAAATACACCCAATACCTCCTTCACAGAATTGCTTTGAGGTATAAATATGTAAAACATTTTGTAAACCCTAACCAGCTATGCAGATGACTGCTATCCTCCTCCTTTTCTTACTCATCATCTTCATCTCTATAATGAGCCCCAGAAAACTCATGATGAAAAATTCTTTTTATCTCCAGAGAAAGAACTGATGAACTCTGAGTGCAGAGTATTTTATTTTTCTTGCCTTTTTTGTAATATGGCTAAAAGCAAAATGTGTTTTGCATGATTTCACATATATAATTGATATCCAAGAAGGCTTGCCTTCTTGGTGAATGGAAGGAAGGAAGGAATTTGTAACTCAAAAAAAAAATAAAAGAATGTTAAAAATAAATAAATAATACTCCTCTCTATTTCTTCTCTCCACCCCGCCCCCCAAGGAAGAAATAAAATTAGGGAATTGGGTCAGGTAACTTCTAGTTTAACATGCGAGGCAACTGGGTGGTACAGTGAATAGAGTGTTGGACTTAGAGTCAGAAAGACCTGAGTTAGAACCTTGATTCTGACATTTATGAGCTCAGTGGCCCAGGACAAATTTTTAAACCTCAGTTTCCTCATCTCTAAAATAGGGGTAATAGCATCTCCTTCACAAGGTTTATCAAGAGGATAAAATGAATTATTATATAGAAGTACTTCAAAACCCTTACAGACCTATATAAATGCTGGCTATTAGTATTACGTAACGTGCTTTGTAAACCTTAATTTTCCCATGTGTTAATTGTTATTGTTACTATTTTAGACTGTCCTACTTAATTGTTACTAAATTCTAGACAAGGGACACCCTTCCTAAAGATCCTAGTTCTTCAAGTGGAATTGAGAATATAAAGATAAAAATGATAAACAATCCTTTCTTTCAAGGAATTCTCCTTGACATTTGTCAGTTCCATATTTTCCCATTTGTTTATCCAAAATTAATAGAGGGATATTAAAAGTCTCCTTCACTATTATGTTATTGTCTATGTCTTCTTGAAACTCAGATAATATTTCCTTTATTAATTTGAATGCTAAAACATTAGCAATGTTTATTACTGATATTATTTAATTTCCTTGTTTAATCCCTTTTTATTTTTGAATGTTGGGGTTTTTTTGCTTTATCTGAGAGCATGATGATAAATCCTACTTTTTTGGATTCACTTAATACATCATAATTTTTCCCTATCCCTTCAGTTTTATTTTATATATGTCTTTGTTTTTTAAATGTTTTTCTTATAAGCAGAAGATTGGAGGTTTTGTTTTGTTATCCAACTTGTCACTCTTTTTCACTTTATTTATTTAATCCATTCACACTTAAGATATGAGTTAGATTTATATTTTCAAGTTATGATTTCTTCACTTTTCCACTGTAGACACTGTATTATTGAAGGAACATAACTTCAATAACTTTCCCGTAATCTTAAAAAATTATTAAATTTAAAAATCTTTAAAAAATAAGGTGGCCCTGTTCCCATTGGCTCTTTTCCTCTTGTCCCTGATTCCCTCTTCTCATTTGTTACCCTAAAGTAATAATAAAAGTAATAATTAGAGTAATAAGCTCCTCTATCCTGCTTTTATCTGGTTATATTTTTTCCTTCTTTTTTTCCTCACAATTAGCCAAATAGATTTCCTTTCCCTCCTTTCCTTCAGTGAGTCTTGTTCATTAGTTTTTCAATTTCATTTTTGGCATTCCTTCCTAAAAATGATTTCTTTCACTCTTTTCATTATCCATTTTCTCTTACTATTTACTCTAGACTCCTGTTCTCTGATTCATGACCCCCTGTGACCATCTGGTCTCCCTCTTTTCTCTGTATTCTTCATACTGTCAACGTTTCCAAGGTATCCATTCTGGGCTCTGCCCTCCAGATGCTTTCTTCACTGCTTTGCAGGGCTTACCCCATGAATTCTTCTCTTCTTTGTTGTGCCTCATTCTCAGAACAATGCCAGTTATTGTAGGTGTCAGAGATGACACTGCCACATGGTAGATTCCATCTCCAACCACATCCCTGATTATGAAGCCCACCATCAATTTATACCTTTTCTCGTTGACCCTTTTATTTTTTCTACATTTGCCTGGAAATCTCATTATGCCCATTCTTTCCCACTGCTCCCAGGGGTTCCAACTCCCCATCTCACCCCTTCCAGGACAAGGAAACTTACCAAGCACCAAATCCCCCATGCTTCATGGAGTGTAAGGTCCTCATCTCCCTTCACCTGTAGGAGCATTCATTGGTGGACTCACCTCCTGAGTAAAGGCTTCTTCTTTTCCCCTTTTAGATCTTTCTCCTCCTCTTCCTCACTCACTCCACTATAGGCTCTTTTCTTTCTGAGACCACAGAGGTCACCTTCTCCTCATAGCTAGTCCTTGATTTGACCCCTAGTATATCACTCACTCCTCTATCCCCCTGTTCCCCTCCCCACATCTTTCATCTTTATATGTTGTAATGTAGTCCAACAAAAGAAGCATTCACACATAGACAGTGTCACCAGATTCTGTCCATCATGCCCCTGTCTGCCTCTTCACTGTTACCTCTACCAGATTTCTCCCTCCACTCCTATCTCCTTGTGTACTTTTAGAAAGAAGTCTCTTCCTGCCCTTTCTGTTGTCACTCTGTTGCTATTGCTGTCCTTACCTGATGCATTCATTGACTCCTCCTGCATTTCTGTTGTTAGGGTTTTTTGAGAAGCAAATAATCTCTCCAGTTCTGATTTTCTTGCCAAAAATACTTTGAACTCTTCTTTACTTTTGAACATCCATATTTTGTCCTGCATGGCTAAGCTCCTATTTATTGACTAGGTCACCCTGGAGCCCCAGTGCTCTTTGGAATACATTGTTCCATTCCTTCCTCCTTTTTCAAGTGGTTGCAGAATAGTCCTGTGTTAGTTAAATGTCCTTCCCTTTGTATCTGAAGGGCTTTCTCCTGATAGCTTGTAGAATTTGTTGTGTCTGAATTTAATTTTTAAATTTAACCATGATGTGTCATGGAGTTTGGAGCCACGAGTTTCAGTTTTTTTCCTGGAGGTAATCTGTGAATTCTTCCAATTGGAATTTCATTTTCTATGTTCAGAAGTTCTAGGCAATTGTCTTTTATTATTGACTTTATTGTGGTGTTAAGGTGTGTTGTCCTACTGTGTTCTTCTGGGAAACCTATAATCATTAGATTGTCTCTGTGCATTCTCTTTGAGATCTATGGGTTTTGCCTTCATAGTGAGCATATTTTCTTTTAATGTTCTTAGTTTTTGCTAGGTTGTCCTTCATTTATGTGTTTTTGTATTCCCAATCTGATGCTCTCCCTGTTTCTTTGGTGAGGCTTGGCGTTGTAGATTCAATATGTTCTATACATTATTTTTGCCATTCAGGACATCAGTTCTGCCCTCATGGTTCTCATTTCTCTTTTAAACCATTCAGGAACAGGGTGCTGGGCTTCCTTGCTTTCCTCAAATTCTACATGGGTTTCTGTCTCATCAAGTTTTGAATAATTTTCCTTCATTCTACAATATTTATTCAAAGAAGCTTGAACATATTTACTAGATCTGGAGGCCATATATTATTCTTTTTATTTTTTATTTTTTTTACTATTTTTCTTCTTGATTTATCTGTTTATATTCAAGGTCTTTGAGATTTCTTCTTCCTGAAATCTTTAGGACTTTTAATCATTTTCCTCTCTTTGTTTTCCTTATCGCCCACATTCTGATTCCATCCCCTCTGATTGTGGTTTCCTTTTGGTCTCAGTATCAGAGCATCTTTGCCTTCTTTCCTATTGGGCAGTTGACAGATCACCAGTCTGTCTCTGCCCCAACTGAATTTTGGCTGGTCAGAACTGATCCTAGCTGGATGCTGTACTCTTCCCTCAGGCTTCGTGGAGCACTACACAGTTCCCCACATACATGGTGTACTGTCTTGGTGACCTGCCCCACTCCATTTGTTCCTTACTTCTCTGGCTCAACACTAGCAATTAAGGGGCTGCTTTATCCAACACAATCTTTGTAGCATTTGGTACTTCCAGTTTGCAGCCTCTGACAGGCCTTTACTTCTGAAGGTCTGTGGCCAGGCTGGCTGGTTAAGGCATGAGCAAACTTCCACAGCCAGAATGAGGTGTTTGGGGTTCAGAGGTCAGTTTTGATTTAAGCCTATGTTGTGTCCTTGGGTCTGCTAGTACAGCCTTGCTGCTGGTAGTAGAAGAGGTAAGGGTAGGGTCCTAAGTAAGCACAGGGTCAGTGAACATCAGTTTCTTGGTTTGTGGTGGGGGTATTGATTTTGTTTTTGACCTTTTTGGATTCTAGGTGTCCTGGATCATGGAAACAGCTAAAGTTAATTTATTTATTTGTGTGTGTGTGTGTGTGTGTGTGTGTGTGTGTGTGTGTAACCTTATAATTCTTCCACGAAGCTTTCTCTGATTTCCTCCAGTATTATATACTTAGAATGTTATTTTGTATCACAGTTATTTGTGTGTGCAAGCTCTATGAGGGTAGGAATGATTCTTATCTAAACTTTTATTTTTCCCAGTACCTCATCTGGTGTTCCACACACAGTAATGTTTCTTAATAAATGTTTTTGGATTGAAATGTATCCAGTTATAAGCTATTTAAAGAAATCTTATTGTGAATTCTCTGTTAATTCTTTTGATGGTTAATGGTTAATGCCTTTGATGGTTACATATTAATTGTTTTTGGGAGGGGGCAATCTGGGTTTTCCTATATGGGGTTTGTCAAAAGTGAGTTACAAAGTAAGGTATATAATCTGTAATGCACAGGTATACATTATTACATGCCCAAGATTGTATCTAATTCTAGATACAGACAAGCAATATTTCCAAGTCAGTTATATAATCCTTATAGGGCTTAATGAAGTGCTTGTATATGTATACTCAGCAAGTGTGTATTGATGGTGTTGAGGAATTAAGACAAGGGCAACCTAAAGTGGAGCTAGACCATATATTAATACTTTAAAAACAGTAGAAGCTCACTGTAGGGTTGTGCTCAGAACCTTCAGGAAATGTGATCCATTTGAAAGATCAAAGGTATGAATCCCAGTTCTGACATGTCTTATCTAGGTAGCCTTTAGCAAAGGGCCTCAGTTTCCTCATTCCCAAAATGTGGATCTTAACTATCATACTTATCAATCTCACAAGTAAATGAAGTATCTGAGCAGCTGTAAAGACTTGTATTAAAGTGAAGCTGTTGGTGTTACCTTATACTGGAATAATGGTGCTGTCACCTCCCTTACAGCTAGACCTGACCGCCCCAGCTCCACTCTCTAGTAAACAGTGTCCCTTAAGGATTGCTGCCTATCTAGCTGGGCTGTGTAATGTGACGGCTGGACTGAAGAGCCATATGGTCTGTGTCACCTGCAAGGACCTTCCTGTGAAGGAAAGAAAGGAAGGCTATTACTCCAGAGGAGTCAAAACTAGCACGGGAAAATATTTAGCCCAAAGTCCCTCAGACTGTAGCTTGATGAGAAACAGTAGGTGCCCAGTCCCCCCAGCTCACGGTTTTATTGCCCAGACCCAGAACCCAATGGAAGTACTAGTATTATTTTAGTCTTTGGGGATGGATTGACCTTCTAGTACAAACAGAGAATCCACAAAATGTCCACGTAGTTTGAGGACAGGAAGAAATTAAAGGAACTTTTCCAATACCCATCCCTGTCAGTATCTTTGCAAAGCTCAGAAAGTCACTCTCTCTGGGCCTCAGTTCCTCATCTGTAAAAAAAAAAAAAAAAAAAAAAAAGAAGGTTGAAGTAGTTGACCTCTGAGGTCTCTTTCAGCACAAAATCTCTAATATTTTGATTGTGGGATCTGTTCTACTCTTTCTTTGTGCTAATAGCACCACATTCTATCCAGCCATCAGCTGGGTTCACATTCAGAAGCAGCTTCCACTCATTCTGTCACCTCCAGTCAAATGTCAGCTGATCCTACTTCCACATTTCTCTCCTCACCTTTATTCTGTGAAAATAGCAAGTGTTTCTCATCTCCTGTCCATCCTCCTCACACCTGTTGGAAAGATAGTGCAGGCTTCATCCTGTCAATAGTCAATGACTATTCAGAATTTTCCGGTAGCTCTCATCAATGTCTCCCTGCCCTCAAATTACCTTGTATTCATTTTTATATGCATTTCCTTATCTGTGCACATGGGGTTTCTTCCAGTAGAAGGCCAGCTTCTTGAGGTCAGGGATTTTTTTTCTTGTTTTCAGATCCCTAGAATTTAGGTAGGCTGCTGCTTAAGCCCATGTATCATATCCACACACCTAGACTGCTAAAATTAGTAGTCCAGCAATAAAGATTATTAGGGCTGTTTTTATCCTTTTCTTCAGAGCTCAACTGAAGTGTGTCCTCCTCCAAAAAGCATCTTCAGACTTCCCACAACTGAAATTGATCTCCCCAGCATTGTGTAGAATGGATATGGTATTGAGCCTGATATCAGGAATTCCTGAGTTCAAATCCCACCTCAGAACCTTACTAGCTGTGTGATCATGGATAATCATTTAATCTCTCTGTGCCTTTTTTCCTCATTTGTAAAACAGGCAGGGGGTGGATTAAGTAACCTCTCAGGACTCTTTTAACTCTAGATCTGTGATTCTATGAAATCTTCCTTTTCTGGATTTCTCCTGTCCTATAACATTCTACCTTGTATCCTGCTTCTTGCTGTATTAGATTGTCAACTACTTGAAGGAAGATACATATATATATATATATATATATATGGATGGATGTGTATCTATATATATATGGATGGATGTGTATATATATGTATATATGTGTATATGTATATATAAAGTCTCCAGAACCTATCATGGGGCTATGCATGCACTAGGAGCTTTAGAAATGTTTGTTGACCAAGTAAATAAAGGTCTATCTGAGTGGTCTTGTAGCATGAAGTTTATGCAAACTGTTGGCACAAAATCATTGGTATCTGTTTTAAAAGCATTGTGAAAATATATTGGGCTAAGTCAGCTCTTTTAGGTGTATTAAGTTATTAGAGGCAGCAGAGATGTCCAAATATAGGTTACATGAGATCTACAGCATTCCCGAGTGTGGCCCAAACCAGATTAAAATACAGTTGGGAAGTATTTAGCAAAATAAATAAAAATACAACAAAACATAGATAATGCTAATATGTGGTTTTCCAAGTTGATATGCAGCCCCCAGGGATCCTTATGCATGGTATATATTTCTATTTGCCCTGTTTCCACTTGGGTTCAATAGCACTGATGTCTAGCTGACGTCATGTCAAGATCTGGCTTCAGGACCTTAGTGGTCGTAGGATCAGATGATTGGAGCTGGCAGTGACCTTCTAAACCATTCAATCCAATTTCTCATTTTAATGATGAGGAGAGTGAAACCCAGGGAATACATGCCTTTAATATATATTGGTTGTGTGACCCTAGACAATTCACTTAACCTCTCGGTAACCCAGGCAACTTGCTAAAACTATATAAAGCTCCCATCCAATGGTAGATCCACACTAATAAAGAGTGTTTCTTCACTTAATGTTCCCTATACTAATGAAATCACAGGACCAGACCATCACATATCTATACATACACGCATACACATACAGATATATATGCATTATGTATGTATATATGTATGTGTGTATATCTATGTACATGTATATATATATATTTGTACATCTGTGTGTGTATACTAAAATGAACATTTTCTATCATTGCCTAATGATGTGGGTGTCCCTGTGTGTATGCATGTGAACACACACTTTTCTGGACACCTAAATCTGGCTTATCCATTTATCACCTTTATCTGTTTAAGATACAAATCACATTTTATTTGCGTCTGGTTCCTGAGCTGGCTATTGCAGTCCTTCCAAGAATTCTATATCAGGGATCAGGCAGCCTTTGCCTTTTTCTTCACGATTTTTCTGTAGTCCTCAGTCTCCACCTTCATTCCTTCTCTTTGCTCCAAATGTTACCAGGGAGGAAGCAGAAAGGAAAGAGGGGGTAAAAAAGCAAAGGGAAGAGGGACAGAAAATAGAGGGGAGGGAGAGACCAATGTGGAAAAAAAAAAGAAAAAGAAAGAAAGATTTCAATGGGAGCCAGAATGAATGCCTCACTTGTTGGCTTTTAGCACAATTACCATACCTTAGGAATATGCAGGGAATAGTTAATTATGACTAAATGAGGTCCTTTTCGAGTCACTGGCAGGCCCGGGATCTGACTGTCAGCATTCTGAATGATATGAATTGGAAGGTTGGTCCCCCTGTCAGCCAGTAGGATGGTCGGCCTAAGTAAACTAGACAGTGAAAAGATAGCTGGGTGTGAGGAGCCTCAGACAAGGGAACAGAGGCATTGCATTTGCATACTGCTGCTGCAAAAGGGGGTTTAATCCAAAGAAAGAAGGAGATTTCAGTATTGTCAGTCAGGGCTTTGTTCAGGGTAAAGAGAAGAGGGAAATCTCCTGAAGAGGCCTTTCTCAGAACCCCCCCAGTCTCAGCTTGGAGGTTATTCTGGTAAACTCATGTCCCCCTGGCTTGTTTGCCCACCATTGTCCATTTGAAGATCTGCTAAAGTCCAAGGCTCAAAGCATTCCCCTTCCCAAACACAAAAGCAGCGAATTCAGGAAGGGGAAAAAGATGACTTGTGTTACCAACCGAACCAAGACCCCTTTGTTCGTGCCCCAGATCTGCTCTGAAGAGTCACAGACAGACTTTAGCATCCAACTGAGTCAGGCTGCAAAAGTGCTGTTTGTGGGCTGAAAAACAAGGTGCAGCTCCCTCACTCTGGGACGACTGGCCACACACTGGAGATTCCAGCAAGCTTGCTCCCCAAGTGAAGGAGAGGCCTCAGACAGTGAAATCTGTAAAACTGCCTTTTCTCCAAGTGTTCCATGTTAGGAACATCTGCATAATCTTTCGACTGAGGGGCAAAAGGACCAAGAAAGACAAGAGTTCACCTCTAGGGCTGAGATAATCATGATCTCCACTTTTACAGATCTACTGTTCAGAATAAAAATACTATCTCTTGCATAATAAAGATCATTCCCCACTCATTGAAATACTTTTTTTCCCTTCTAATTTTCATGCTTGAAATTAAGGGCTGCTTTCACATTACATGAATTTCTGGATATACCCCAAAATGTCTTGCCCTAGAGCAGGAGCTTTTAAACTGTTTTTTGTATGTCATGTACCCCTTTGGTGAACTGATGAAATCTATGGAACCTTTCTCAGAAAAGTGTTTTCAAATGCATAAAAATATGTAGAATTACAAAAGAAACATATTAAAATAAATGTGTAATTTTTCCCAAGCTCAGAAACCCTAGCCTAGAGTAGTATTGGGGAATTTTCTCTATGGTGTTTGGGCACCTCATACATTTAATGGTTGGGAATATTGGCAATATTCTTGGGATTACTGGGAATATTCTTCCTGTGGCTAAATGAAGCACCTTTACTAAAGAATATGAAATGAAAGGAGCATAGAACCCTAGGTAAAATTCATCACTATCATTACTTATCATTATTCAAGCACTATAAATAAGTGATTCCATTTTATAGGATCATAGATTTGGAGCTAGAAAGGACCCCATAGGTCCTCATAATCTTGTCCAACCCATCATTTTATTAATGAAGAGATCTGTGTGTGTATGACTTGTCCAAAGCCACACAGTCAATAAATAGGAGATCCAGGATTTAAACCCAGACCCTCTGACTCCAAATTCAGTCATGTTTCCACTGCACTTTGCTATTGAGACAGCTAGGTGGCACAGTGGATAGAGCCATGGACCCGGAGTCAGGAAGACCAGAGTTTACTTCTGGCCTTAGACACTTACTAGCTATATGACCCTGGACAAGTCACTTAACCTCTGTTTTCCTGAATCCACTGGAGAAGGAAATGGCAAACCACTGCAGTATTTTTGCCAAGAAAGCCCCATGAATATTATGGTCACTGGGGTCATGAAGAGTCAGATATGAGTAAGCCATGACATGCTGCCTCTGAGGTCATTGGGGAAACTGAAGCCCAGAGAGACTATCTAAGATCATATATGTAGTGCCTGGCAGATCTGGAGTTTGGATCCAGGTCCTCTCCCTTCAAATGCAATGGTCTTTTCCATGCACGATGTCCATCTGTACAAGGTACAAGGTAGTGTCCAAAGTCCTGGGGATACAAAAGTGTAGAACCTCAAGGAATTTACATTGTAATGAGGGAATATAACAAATTAGTCTTAACATGCTTCAAAATATGATAGGGCCAAAGACAGTATATTTTCTCCTGGTGAGGTTGAGGGAAGGCTTCCTGAAGGAGGTGGGCTTGAAGGAAGAAAAAGATTTCAACAGATGGAAATGAAGTCTGGTATTCCAAGGATGGAGGATGTCCAGGGAGAATGAATAATGAAAATGGGGTGAGCAAATAGTACAGCTTGGCTAGATGGTACAATAAGAAGGGAAGAGGTGGGGGGGTGTTGAGTTGTTTCAGTGATATTCAGCTCTCCCTGACCCCATTTGGTGTTTTCTTGGCACAGATACCGGAGTGGTTTGCCATTTCCTTCTCCAGCTCATTATACAAGTGAGGAAACTGAGGCAAACAAGGTTCAGTGATTTGCCCAGGATTATGTGGCTGGCTAGGAAGTATCTGAGGCTGAATTTGAACTCAGAAAAATTAGTCTTCCTGACTAGGCCTGGCACTGTATCCACTGTACTACCTAGCTGCCCAGAGAAGGGAAATAATATAAAATAATTAGACAGGGAAGTTAGAGCCAGAAATGAAGAGCTTTAAATTCAAGAATGAGGAATGTGTGTTTTGTCCTATGAGCTACTGAAAGTTTTTGAGCAAAGGAGGGCCATGGTCAGATGTGTGCACTAGGAAGATTATTTCTTCAGTTGGTTGAAATACAGATTGAGGAAGGGAAAGATTATGAGCCAGAGAGACCAGTGAAGGGTGCCATAGTGATTATCCAGGTGAGAGGAAATGAGAGGCTGTGCTAGGTAGCAGTGTGTCTGGAGAGGAAGGGACACAGGCAAGGGATATGATGGGAGGCCATCAAGACACTTGTTAAACTAGTGAATCAAAAGGCAAGCCACTAATTGTTCTAATCAGTTTACTGCCTTTTAGACTGAATTTGGTGCTTTTTAAATGTGAGGCTCAGTATATCTGTCCTACACTCAAACCACCAAATGGAGTGAGGAATTTATATAAGAAGATCTTGACTTTGAATGGAATATCCAATTTAGAATTCAGTATTCAGATTAAAAGAATTACAAATTTTGCCTTGTAGACATGGGGGAGAGAAGTGTATTTTTTAGTAGTATATTTTTCTGGGACTAAATTTTGAAATCTGCACATGAGCCCATTCTATAAAAGCACAGTGCAAATGCAATGAAAAAAAAAAAAGTCTTTCTAGGTTCCTATAAAGTGGAGGAAATTCACATCTTCCTTTCAAAGTAAAGGCAAAGCTACATTCAGGGAATAGAGGGTACTTAGAAATTAATTTGAGACAGCTTCTTTCAGAGAAGTTTATGCCCTCTGCATCTGGAAAATTATGAAAGAATCTTTCACCAGCCCAGTGGTCCATTTGGTCTTTCCACTGACGTCACTGATGTTGATGGGTGTGAATCCAGGGTAAGATGGGGTCCCTGGAGAATCTGCAGTGGTCAAGCATTCTTTTTAAAAAATAATAATAAATTATTAAATGAGTGGAGAAGATGGTGGATTTTGATGCTTTTGTTCGTCTGCTAACTTTTTTATGGTTTAGATAATTATCTGTGGTATAAATAAATTCTGCTTTGCAAGAAGAGGTGACCTTTTTTTCCTCCCTCTTTGCATTTTTCACTGTGAGAAGCGTGTCAGAATTGGGGGGGACTGAATATCCTCCTTTGTTGCCACTCTTGTTGAGCTCAGTACTGTGTTCTCTTTCCCACCAGGAAGGTCAGACTGCTGGGGGCCAGGCTATTTTCTGAAATGATCCCTACTGTCTGTCCCTGGTGTCTGACAGATTGAAACAGTTGTCTGTGTTACCATGCTTTCAATGCTTGCTAAATGCCTCACTTTCCATGAAAGAGGCAAAATATGTAGACAGCATTAAAAAGCATTAGGTTAGTTGGGGGGTTTTTCATCACTTACTGGAGTTTTAACTTTAGTATTCCTTCCTAAAAGCAAATTTAATTAACTTTCTCTAAAGATATTTACAAGTTCAAAAAGTTACCATCCACACACCACACACACACACACACACACACACACACACACATGCACACACACACGCACACACATGCCTTCATTTATGAGCACTACTTCTAAAGACACTTTTTTTTAATCAGGGTAATAAAATTATGAAATATAGACTGTTTCAATAGCTGAATTGTCATGGTAAGTTTCCTTTGTTCACTTATATTTCAGTTTAATGTATTTTGATCAGAGGTATGTATAAAGCCTAAAGAAATTAGTACTGTGCTGAGCCTTCAATACTCTCCAGATAATTGAACTAATTAAATCTTTACCAACATTAACACAACTTCAGCATTCCTTGGACAGTGGTTAATTATTGCAGGAACATGGCAAGCTTAAACTAAACAGATGAAAATAGAGTTCTGTGGAATGGGTATTGAGTTTATTCTTTATTCATCTTTTGATAAGGTTTAATTAAAACTGCCTCTCTCCATTGTGGTGAGAATGAATGTGCTTGTTTTCTTAGTGAAAGGCAAATTATTCACTTCAGCCATGGTTCAATCATCAAAGACCCTGCAAAGTTTTGGGTTATATTGTAGCTGGGGAGATATAATTGCTGCAATTCTCTATGAAGGTTTTATCTATTTTATTACTTTCCCT
Organism: Gymnobelideus leadbeateri; assembly: GCA_011680675.1. NCBI lineage: Eukaryota > Metazoa > Chordata > Mammalia > Diprotodontia > Petauridae > Gymnobelideus > Gymnobelideus leadbeateri. The sequence goes on along the minus strand of WOXC01002418.1, from coordinate 586,808 downwards.
TATTTATTTTTGTAGGGAAGAAATTATAGAATCCATTTTCTGATGTGGTATTTAAATGAATAGGTTTGAAGCACCATTACATAGGTTTAAGAGTGTTAGATGCAGTTTTAAAAGTTGCATCATTTGGGGCGTGATGCCAAATTAAAAGTGAAGAAATTGGACACATGCCTTTAACTGGATGGCATTTGGGATGATTTTATGAGATTAAGCATAGAATTGAAAAATAATTGCTTAAAAGCTTAAACCTTTGCCACAGCTAGATCATACAGACTCCCCTATATCTGGAGCTGAACTGAAAACAGTTCATAAACAATCATTTCTGAATGTAGAAGGTGAATTGGAATTGGTACACTAACACATTGTAATGGCAATTCTTTCTGCTAAGATTTTTTTTGTGTCATCTTTCTTGTTTATTGCTAATTTGCATTTTGAAACCAATATTTGCAGCACCATTCTTGAAAAAGTGGCCCATTTGTCTTTTGAAGGTAGGTGGAAGTTTTAATGAAGAAAAGTTTAAAGAAAAAAAGTTTAGGAAACAGTGTTGCCTAGTGGGCAGTGCTGGATTTAGCATCAATAAAACCTGGGTTCAGATCTTATTTCTTATACTTAATTACTATATGACCATGGGCTTCTCTATGCCTTCATTAGCTCCCTAGGATTTGTCTTCTAAATCTTTAACTTGCCATCTTCTTTGGTGGAAGGATTCCCCACACAGAGAACTTCACAGTGCCTTCCCACATTCAGATAAGCTAACATTTTTGAGCTTCTTATAGTGATTGGATATTATTCTGAAAGCATTATACCTTTGAACCTATAATCATCTTATTTGAAGTGACTACCCTTGTATGCATTGTTGTCTGATGATTAAAGAAATAAAGTAATGGACTGGAGGTTGAAATATGGGTCCTATTCATAGTGAATTGACCTTGGAAAAAAAGTACAAGAAGGAAGATCCAGATTTTTTTCAGAAGTAGTTAATCAAAAGCAAGCATGATTCCTGGTCTGAGCAGTAAGATTAGTCACGTATGATACAAGTAGTTAACTACCACAGGACTAAGCAGGGCATTCATTTGGAATATGGCATTGACTACCAATCCAGCCCCTGGGTTTTCTCTAATCCAAATTTCTCTTGACTCATAGAAAATCTTGGCCTTCTTGAAGCTGAATAAGACTTTAAACAACTTTGTATGTGGAAAAGGAGGGAAAAAGTCATTGACTCCTTATCCCATTAAATAGGGTTGACAAATAGAAGAAAGAGAATTTTAGCTACTACATAAGGTGGTTGGAGTGAAGGCTGTGTGTAAACGGTACCATCAACCTCCCAGAACAAAAGTTTATGGCAAAACTCAGGATCATACCATTTAACAAAGGAGAAAACATGCATCGAGTTAGCTAAGAAACGTGCATTTTCACCTGTAAGTGCATTTTTGCAAAGCTATCTCCTTGTCAATGTTGAACATATTTTAGACTTGGTTTTCTTTTACCTTTAGTGTGATATGCTCAGTCATCTAGTTAGGCTTAGTTGCCTACTTGGATTTGTTGTTTGCCAAGAGTTCTTTACTTACCTTTGTGATATTTACCCAAGTGCCCAGTTTCATAAAAACTCCTGACCAGCAGCACCTAGGCAACCTGTGTCCAATCCACAGAAGGGGTAAGGCCAGACCAGCACATAGATGCAGTGTAACACTCACAAAGCCTCCACCTCAGTTAGGAGATAAGACCAGACTAGCACCCAGGCAGCCTCTACCCAACCCACAGAAGGTGTGAGGACCAGGGCAGCACCAGAAAGCAATCTACATAAGTCCTTAGGAAGGACTACTCTCAGTGAAACTGACATCCAGTTGGGGCCTGAGGCCAGGCTAGGGACAGAGCTAACTCCAGGTTTGAGACTATTCAAGGAGACAGAGAAGTTGATGAGGCCAAAAGCAAGGTCAAGCCACCAGGACTCTAAGCCAAAACCCAAGAATTCTTGAGGGGTATAGTGCCTTGTCTTAGGTACACCATCCAAGACCAAAAAGGATCCGTGCACACCATCCAAGAGTGCAGGCAGGGAGAGAGACTGACCCAAACACAAATCTTCAGTCAAGAACTTGGGGCTAGAACTATTCACAAACATAAGAAAATACTAAACATAGTGACTACAGACACATCATTTGACCTCTGCTTCAACTTCCTCAAGTGTAAAAGGGGCATCATAATAGAACCTACCTCAAAGAGTTGTTGTAAGGGTCAAATGAGATATTTGTAAAATGCACAGCAGAATACTTGGTATATAATAGGTGCTTAATAAATGCTTGTTTCCTTTCCTACCAAGGAGCCACAGTTAGGCTTGCACAAGATTTCACAGCTGCCATACTATGAGAGAGAAGAGTTTGAATAAAGTACTTCAAAAGGCCAAAAGATAAAAGGCTTACAACCAAGAATGACCTATCTGGAAAAGCTTAGGATAATTCTACAAGGGATAAAATGCATCTTTAATGAGATAGAGGACTTCTAAGTGTTACTGATGAGAAGGCTAAAATTAAGTAGAAGCTTTGAAGGGACTCTATAATGATAAAGTGCTTATACTCCAATAGAAGGAGAAATAAGTGTTCTTTCCAAACCCTACTGTCGTCAAGCGTCAAACAGAGAGTTAAGTAAGGCGAGCAGAAGGCTGGGGAAGTGATTGTGTTCTGTTTCAATGATCCTAAGAAAAGAAATAAAAGGGAGGGTAAAGGAAACATTTTAGTAAATCAGGGAAAAGCAAGAGGAGTGAATTTACTGTTTCACATAATAAAGTGCAGGAAATTAAAAGAAAGACAAATATGAGGGAAGGGATGGGGGAATGGTTATGAAATAAACCTCACTGATCTGAGCTGGACAAATAAGGGAGCTGAACATATACTAGCAGATTTTGCTATAGAAATTCATTAAATTTAACAAGGAAGTAGAGATAGGGAGAGAAAAAAGTGAGTTATAAGAGGGAATATAGGATTACTGAGAGGTTAGACATAAGTAAAAATTGTAAAAATATGTGATGGGGCAGGACCTAGATAAAGTGAACGAAAAAGAAACTTCTTCTACTTATATCATTTTCTCTCAAGATGACATCATTAACCACAAATATAATTTAAGGTGTACCTATTTACTGACCTCTTAATCTACATGCAAAAAATGATATAGATTAATCCAAATTATATGTATGTATGTTAAGGCATCTCAAAAAAGGAAGTCAGGGCATTGAATGGTAGTATTTTTTTAAAAGACTGAAATGCAGTGAGTTTTATAGCATGGTGAGTTTTGAAGATGGTGAGGAAATAGGAATGCTAGAAGGCCATTCAAATTTAAGGAAATAATAGAGAATAAACAAGCTATACAGGAAAAAAATAAACAGATTCTTTGGTTTGAAGAAAAGGGACTGTTGCCAACTCAAAATAATAGAATAAAATGGTGCTTGAGGATTATTTTACCAGGAATGTGTATAGTAGAATCCAAAGCCCCTAGAAGACCAGCTAGTAACCTGTAGACTATAGGCAGTGTGATATATTATCCAGAAGATCAGGCCTTAGAATCAGGAGAGATTTGGGTTTAAATCTGGTCTCTGATATTTACTAGCTGTGTGAGAATGTCACTTAACTTTTCTTATCTTCAATTAGGCAATCAGTTGGTGTTTAAGCACCTGCTATGTCCTAGGCGGTATGCAAAGACGAAAAACAGTCTATCCTATCAAGGAAGCTTACAGTTTCTTCCTCTATAAAATTAGGATGTTAATAAGAGCCCCTACCTCACAGGGTTTTTTGTGGGGACTAAATGAGAACGTACATAAAAAGCTTCATAAATCTTAAAGCATTGTTTTAAGTCTCTTTTATGATTGCTGTTTCTATTCTTGACAGTACTCCCAGCATTATGGTTTTTTTTTTCAGACCCAGGCTTTATTTATTCATTTCTTGCATTTAAAATATTCTTCGATGACATCTTTGGCCTGAGATTCCTTGCCATAGTCCTTAACAACAACGCAACTGCAGCCAACAACTTTACGGGGCTTTCCCTCTCTGTCAATTTTACAGAGGCCTACCCATTCACCCAGCTTCTTGTTGTCATCAACCTTAATCAGGTTGATTTGATGCTCAGCACATAGGGCCTCAACCAACTTTACATACATAGGTTCATCACAGTTGGAAGCAAGTACACAAAGATGGGCTTGGCGTTTGTCCAAGGCTTTGGCAGCTTCACGAATTCCACGAGCTAGGCCATCGTGGATGAGTGCGGTCTTCAGCACTTCTTGTAGAGCGGTGTTAACATCCATTACACCTCCAGCAGCAATGCCTTCCTCGGCCATGGCAGCGGATCACGGGTGAAGCTAAATCTTGAAAACACCCGGGAGCCTCCACCTCCCGCACGACTCAGCGGCGACAGGGAAAGAGCCCAGCATTATGTTGATGATGTCGATTAAAGACGTGACTGTGGAAGTAGAAAGGGACAGGTGGAGAAAGGGTCGTAGAAATGTTGCAAAAGAATAATTAGCAAGAGGAGAGACCAATCAGTCAACTAACAAAACAAACATTGAAGATACAGAGACAAAAATTAATACAGTCCCTGTCCTCAAGAAGCTTACTTTTAGCAGACAAAATGTACATATGTAGCTACATATAAAATATACAAAATATAAATTAATTTGGCAGGACAGGAACCGGAAGCTAGGGAATCAAGAAAGGCATGAGTGAATGAATGAATGAATGAACTTTGAACTGACCTTGTGGTAAACCCACAGAGCTCTCTCCTTGCTTTATACTCTTCCTGTATTCCACATACTTGGGACTTAATTATATATTGCCTTGTGTAGGTGGTTCTTTATAACTGTTTTTCATGTCATTGCCTCAAAGGGGCTGTAAGCCCTTCAGGCCAGAGAGGGGCTTCTATTATGCTCCCTGTGATGTGCCATTGCCCCTAGAGAAGTGTTCTGCATAAGGTATGTATTTAACAACGCTCTGGGTACTCCAGAGAAGAAAAGCTAAGAGGAAAACGTTTTGAGGAGAGAGTGGTTACACAGATAGACAGACAGGTAGATAAACGGTAGATGGATAGATAGATGGATGGATGGTAGATAGATAGATAGATAGATAGATAGATAGATAGATAGATAGATAGATAGATAGATAGATAGAAAGACAGGATAGATGGATGGATGGATGGATGGATGGTAGATAGAGAATTTATTAAGCACCTACTATGTATCAGGTGCTTTGCTAAGTGCTAGCAATAAAGTTAGATGTGTGGGGATCTCAGATTAGATTAGATCCTGGATTTAGATTAGAGGTCATCCAGGCAAGCCCCATCATGTGACAGATTCAGAACAGAGGCACAGGGTGACTTACCCAAAGAGAAAAAATTGGCACATGAAAAGGACAGGAATCCAGCCCAATTCCTCCATCTCCAAAGCCAGCACTTTAGCAGGAGTTTGTGCCAGAAATTACTTGATACAGTTTTTTCTTAGTCATTTTACTAGATTTTCGTTTAGAAATTGATCTCTCAACCCCATTTTACATCCTGATAGAAATGTAAACTAAGACACAGGTTCCATCACTGAAAATGATGTGTCTCAATTCCCTATTCTGCCACAGCAGATGTTTCAATCACATAGTCAGTTATAAGCCAGGACCTCAAGCCATTATTTAGTTGATATGTAGGAAGGAACCTTAACAATTTCAGGAAATAAAAATTTAAAGTGGGAAACACAATGCGCAAAAAAAAAAAAGCTTTCCAAGTCAAATTAATTAATCCATAACACTGAGCCCCCCTAAAGGCTTTATTTAAATGTAATTTCAGTGTGAGTGAGAAGCTTTGGGAGCCTATATTAAAACTGAAAGGGGGAAAGAATGTATTTTTAGTTTTCTACACATAATTTTAATAATTTTACCATAAAAATGATCATTTTTCATCTCATCATTTCAGTCAACTTCACCATTTGTTTTAAATAAAATTTGTAACATAGTTACTCTCTGTGAAATTTCATTAAGGTTCACTCCTTCTGAAACTACCTGAGATTTTAACATGGAAACTCATGTTTAAAACATATTTAAGACGTTGGTTAGCATTGGCCACACATGGCTAATATTATTTAACATTGCCTTCAGCATGAAAACCGTGCTGGATATCTTGCTAGACAGAAGTAGGCTTAGGTCTCAGTTTTTGCCCACTTCACATATTTATGGACCACTATCCAGTGGACTCAGAGAAACCTAGATCTGAATCCTTCTTTCAACACTTAGCAGCCTTGTGACCCTGGGCAAATATACTTACCCATGCCCAAGCTTCCATTCCCAGAATGTAAAACGTTCTGTGTTAATAATGAGATCATATCTGTACCCTTACCTCACAGAGTGGTTGTGTTTATCAAATTAGATTTTGTAACTATCAGTTATTGTTATGAGGATGGAGAAGGGTGGACCACATCTATGTTTTTATCTATGTCGGGAATGACTAACAAGGACATTTCCTCCATCGCGCCAAGTCATTTTATGTTCTGTAACTTGAAGTCTCAGACAGAGAAGCTCAGTGCCTCACCCCTCATCACACAGGCAGTGTGTATCAGAATAATCAGAACTCGAATCCAGGTCTTACTGGCTCTGAGTCCAGTTCTCCTCTATTCTACAACTGCCTCTCTGTTTGTTATGTTGATCTCCAAATTATTTTTCCTTGACTTTAGAATATTTAATGCAATTGTTGGGCTTAATTTCTTTTTTGGAGTAATGACTTTACACATGTTTTACTTGGTCATTGTTGAATCATTTCAGTCACATCCAACTTTTCATGACTCTGGGATTTTCTTGGCAAAGATACTACAATGTGGTTAGCAATTTTCTTCTCTAGCTATTTTACAGATGAAGAAACTAAGGCACACAGGGTTAAGTGACTTGCTCAGGGTTACATAGCAAACAAGTGTCTTGAGTTCAAATTGGAACTCAGGTCTTTCTGACTCCAGGCACAATGCTTTATCCAGCACAAACTAGCTGTCTCCATGCTTTACTTGGATTAATATTAGAATTAGTTTGTGTTCCTTGATTATAAGCTAACTAATGTCTGTTAAAGTGGAATTAGCATGAGATTTTAAATTTGCCATGAGAAATATACAAATCCACGTACTTGATTGAGAGTTTTCTGTTTAAAAATATTATCAAGGAAAAAAGAGAGGGAAATGGGTAAGACTGGGTTGGCTTGGCCAGAGAAGAGAAACTTCTTCACCCAGTTCATTTGGAGAATCTGAAATTTTGTGGTAAACTGAAGGCATTTTGATTTAAACCATCTTGGAAGAAGCATATCTTAGATCTCAATTTCGTGGTCAAGCTGTCTTCCCACTGATGTCCTAATTAATAAAATGATGTTTTGGAAAGTCACAAACTGGTTGAAGATCCTGGACTTGGTTTGTTTGTTTACTTTTTTACCTTAAAATAATATGTAATATATAATAGTGGGAAAGCCTAATGAAAGAAAGGGCCAGGGAGGTGGCATAATAGACAGTGTGCTGGGCCTAAAGCCAGAAAGTCCTGATTTCAAATCTAGATTCTGGTACTTACTAGCTTTGTGGCCCCGGGGCAAGTCACTTGAACCTATTTACCTCAGTTTCCACATCGGCAAAATGAGCTGGAGTAGGAAATGGCAATCCACTCCTCAACATTTCCTTGGTCTTTCCGGCATACCACTATCTCCACCATGGAAACCCCAAATGGGGTCACAAAAAGCCGGACATGACTGAACCAGCTGAACAACAACGAGGGGAAGAAAGAAATGAGACCCAAGGGATTTATTCTCTTGCATGTTTTCTCATGACTTGGTGAATCATCTAAGTTTATCAAGCATCACCAGTGTACAAGTGAAACACACTGTCTTTTTTTTTTTTTTTAATAAGCAATTGGGGTTAAGTAACTTGCTCAAGGTTACACGGCTAGTCATTATTTATGCGTGGGTGCTCATTTTCAAATGAGGCCGGATTTGATCTCGGGTCATCCCAACGCCGAGGCCGCCGCTCTTACTCACTGCGCCACCTAGCCGCCCCTACACGGTCTTTTTTAGATTGCTTAAAATATACATTAGCCATTCAGGTAAGACTAAGTGCATGGCGACTGGACTTACAAGATGGCTGGAATTTATCGATCTAGTGCCTACAAGCTGTTCTACTCTATATGTCTTATGGTAATTAGTAACGATAAGATTAAATGTTGACAACTCTTTTTTTTTTTCAATCAGTAACCCTCAAAAGGATGATTTACATTTTCAAACAATGCTGCTTGTTTTGTCTGGGTTCTTTTCCCCTCCTTCAAAATTGGGTCACTAGGTGCCCAGCTAGAGTAGAGATATATAAATAATCAATTCTTTGTTATTAAAAGAAGCTAAGACAAATAACGTACTAGATCAGACTAGTACCCTCTGGTTTAATATTTTGGGGGGAAGAATATGACTGTTCTCTGAGATGTCAATGTCAAAAGGTTTGGCACGTTCTTGAAGGCCCCAAACTTAACAAATTATCAGTAATATTGTCCACATACATTTCTCTATCATTTTCTTGAACCCATTTAAATTTTCAGCCTGTGCTAGTGTTTGTTGTTGATAAACTCAGGAAATGAGTTTACTACCCACTGTCACTAGTGTATGTGTTTATATTCCCCCTAAAACTACATCTTTCTGTGTTGTAATAAATGCCTCCTGGTATTATTCCAAGATCAAATCTAGGGTCATCTGATCCATACCAAAATTATAAAATTTTATAAACTTCTGTGATGACCCTTCATCTTGGAGAGCCTGTGTTTTCTCTCTTTCTAGGAGGAAATATCCTTTTTATGGAGATTCTCTATATCCTTTATAGGATATATGTTCTCCCCTGATTTCTGCTGCCTTTCTCTGATCTCTTTTAGGCCTCTGTGATTTCATTCCTTGAGGTGTGGTGACCCAAACTGCACAAATCCTGTTTTTTCCCCAGGGTGGAATAATTTATTTCATTTCCAGTATGCTTCTTGATTATGCCCAGCATTCTGTTGCCCTTTGCAGGCAGAGCAATCCCTTGAGTGATGGCTGTTTTATACAGGCAATGACATCTAGATCTTCACCTTAAACTGTAGCTGACAGCTCAGAATCTGTTTTACTGGTCACCGAGTTGGATTTCACCCTTCATGCAAGCCCTTATACATGGCCACTTTTCTGGCCCTATTTATTCCTGCTTAGCATGGAAAATGGCAGAGCTGGAAAGGGGCTATACAGATTACTTAAGCCAGCCTCTTCATTTGTAAGAGAAGGAAACTGAGACCAGCTGGGCATTTCATTATTTGAAAGGCCCTAATGACATCTGCAAATCTGGAAGTTTCCCTGTGCACTCTTCCACATCATTTCTAAAAATATTACAGAAAGCCAGCCAGTTCCAATCCCTCTGAGGCCCTCACTATTAACATTCCTGCATCAGAGAAGTGTTATCTCTCCCCTTTATTTCCTGTCTTTAATCCAGTTCTCTATCTAAAGGGGAAAAAAAACCACAGCAATCCTACACCCACCCCCAATCCCATGTTCACTCTTAAAAAAAATCCTTTGATGCAAAACCTTGTTAAGTGCTTTTTGCAACTTTAAATAAATTATGCCCGCTGCTTGTTTACCCTATCTAAGAACTCCAGAAGATTAGCAAGACATGATTTCTTCTTAAACAAACCATGTTGCTTTCCCCCAATAGGTTATGGTGCATGTGTAATAATGGTCTTACCCTTGAATAGATATTCTACCAGTTTCCAAGATGGTAAAGTGAGATTATAGGTCCCAAGGTCACCTCTGAGAGAAGCATAGAGGCCAATTTTTAGGGACATAAACCTTTTTCTTTTTTTCCTATCAATTCCACAGTTTTTTTGTACAGTTCTTCTACAAATATGAGATAGGTAGCCCTTACCAAAAATAACCCAGGTGATTTAAGATCTGATAATTCCAGATCCTTTTGGTGTGGCATCAAAACACATTATGTTTTAGTTTGACTGATTTGCAGTTCTAATTATGGGATTTTTTTAAGTATTCAAATTAGTATCCCCTAAGACCAGAGTTGCTGGATCCATAGAGAACTAGCCTTGAAGCTTAGGAGGGAGCAGAGGAAAGAGATAAAGATTTAAGTGTGGATATTAGTTACTCTCTGAAGTAGCTATGGGGTATGCCAATGATCAGGTGTCATATTTATAGGAAATCAGCCATCACTGGACTCAAGAGTAAAGGCTTGTCTAACTTTCACATAACACTTTGTTATGGAAAGCTCTGATTACTTGCAAACATTCCCAATTTTTCACTTCTTCCATGTCTCTAAACCCTTTTCTGGTAGCAATTACTGAAAACTTTCAGTAAAAAAAACAGAAACAAAACTGTGATCTTTGACAGATAAGAGCTATGACTAAAGATACTACTCCCTACGAGGTAGACTTGTGGGATGCTGGGAACACCATGTGAGACAGAGTTCATTACTATCCCTAGAGCTCGGAAATGTTCCTTCTGTGTAGGGTACTTGGCATAATGTAAAGCTCTTAAGCTTCCTTAAACAGAATTGGCAAGTAAATAAGTACAGTATCCCAAAAGTCTTAGTGTGGTTTTTAAACTTCAGCACTTGAAGCTTAAACCTGCACTAAGACTTTGGGGACACTTTGTATAGAGGTAAGGGTTAGAATATAGAATGTGACTTCCTTGGAGGCAAGGATTCTTTTCTATTCTTTTCTTGTCTTTTCTCTTCTTTCCTTTTCCTTTGATTTTGGTCTCCTTGGTTCTTAGTTAGCGCCTGACACATAGTTGAAACTATATATAAATGCTCTTTGGATTGGGTTGAAGAGCCAAATGATCTGAATAGCTTTTGGATTTATATGGATTATTTGGTGATACATTAATTACCCAGAAAGAAAAAGTATGTTGAAGGCTAAAAATGTGATAAGTTTATAGAATGATGTTTATTCTTCTGAAACCTCCAAATCCATCTGTGTTATGTTGAGAACCATTATTTTCAAAATTGAACTTTTTCCAGAGGACTTTGTAATGTACTTTTCCCCTATACCTTCCTCCTTTCCCTCTTTGCCCTTAAAACCACCTCTCTGGACCCCCCCCCCCCGCAAATAATTCTTCTCTCCCCCTCCCTTCCTCACAGTGATCCCCCTCACTCCTCAGCCCTCACATGTGTGGCCCATGGTGGACAAGGAGGATGTAATAGGGATGATATTCTGATAGGTAGCACTCACTCTGTCGGTTGGTCTGCATCTAATGCATAAAATGTTAATAGTCTTTAAAAGAACATATGTTACAACTTCAGTATCTTGTCAAACAGACTCTAATGTGTTGGCAGTTTCAGATCTGACAAAAGCTCATTCCTGGGCCATGTATCTGGCTCTGCAGTTCAGTCCATTATACCCTATACAGCATTCAGAGCATGACAGCATTCACCAGCATGCTTCCCCCGCTTTATTAGCTAAGGCCAAACTGCTTTATATTAATATGTTAACAAATGTTGTTGAATGGAATTAAATTTGCAGTTTGGAATGTTGTCTTGTCACCATCATTTTGCTCACTACTTTTTCCCCCAGTGACCCCAACCATCTAAATCTATAATGAAAAAAAAATTGATTGACTCATAGAGTAGGGGATTGCAATGTAGTGATTTCACGCTCAGTTGTTGGCTAACAAGGCGCCATAGTTTTTATTTAGTGAGGCCCACTTGCAAAAGATGAAGAATTGTGTAGGGCCCAGCTGCCAGGGCTACAGAGCAAGCAGCTTAAAGGGCTTGGGGGTTCCAAGTGTGAGGGGAATTGTCTCTTCCCAGCAGGTAAGGAATAGATCTAGACAGGAGCTGTTGTATGAAAGATGCTGACTGGCCTGGGTAATTCATAAATCCCCCAAATTACAACATTCTCCTCTCATCAGGAAATGGAGGAGACACTTAGCTAAATCATTAACCCTTTACTGTGCAGACAGCTACTCGATTCAGCCTGCCTGGACAGCGAGGTCAATAAGTTCTTGTCAAATTGGTAGTCACAGGAGCACGTAATATAACTCATTTATTTTTCTTGCCATCTCATTCCACGATGTTGGTAGTGGTGTGTCGTTTGTTTTTTCAGACAACTAGTAGTTCCTATGTATGTCTGCCAAAAAGAAATTTTTTTAAAAAATTGTGTGGGGGAGAAAAGGGTAGGGAGTAGGGCTAAGTGTCTGATGTTTAAGACATAATAGCTTAATTATGTTGTGTTATTACTGAAATGTGTATACTTTAAAAAAAAAAACCTAATATGTAATTAAATCCTCATTAACTTAAGCTTTACTAATTCGGAATTTGTGATCATTCTGACAGGGTCTGGGCTGAAGTTTATCTTTGAATTATTTATGATGAAGATGCTTGCTGAGCAAATAATGAGTACGAAAATGATCACAAGGGGGCAATGTTTAGACTTTTATTTGAGACAACTAATGTTTAGAGGCATATTAGAAATACCATTTACATAGAGGAAGCAGGAGAGTACTGGATGTGGAGTCAAGAAGACCCAGGTTTGAATCCTGCCTTAGCCACTTAGGACAAATCGCTTAACCACTCTGACCTTCAGTTTCCTCATCTATAAAAACAAAGAGGTTGGATTGATGCCTTCTAAGGTCCTTTCTCATTCTAAACGTATTAGTTTATAAACTCCGTAATGGCAGAGATGTTATACTATTGATCTTTGTTCCTTCCCTACTGCCTAGCACAGTAGGGACTTAAGTGTTTGCTAAATAAATTAATAGACACATAGAATGGGGAATTACATTTCCCCTAATGAGAAATCAGTCCTAGATTTACATTGCACTCGGTCCTGGAAAAATATCTTTGTTTATTACTGTTTCCTTAGTCCATTAATTGAAAATAACAATACTACTCTTTTTTTATTTTAAAAATTCATTCTTTTGTATAAGTGATTCAGACAAATCATTCTATTAACCAATTTGTCCAGTTTTGGCTCTGTAAAGACAAGGTTAGTGTTTGGTGACTATTTCTAATGTTGACATGTTAAGGAAGGTTTTTTATTCAGTTCTTTAGTTACATTCCAAACAAAGGGTCCATTTCTCACTTTCTAAGCATCAAATCACAAAGAGTTTTTGTTGCTGATAAATCTCCCTGAATTCTGAGTGTTGTGCATCCCACAAAACATCTATGATTAATACTTTTAAAGAACAATTGTTACACAGAATGTAACAGGATCATAATAAATTCACAGATTTTATAACTATATTTGTTTTACTGCTAAAAAATGTACTTAAGGGTTCAGTTGTTGGGTTTCTCTTGTCAAACTTTGGGACTGACAAATGATATTCCCAGTACCAAGAGCAGTCAAATTCAATAACCTACAACAATACAATGTTTGTATGTATTCCATCTCAGAGACAAATAGTATTTTAGAGCCAGAGGGGACGTTATGTCTACCTTTCTCATTTGAAATTAAGAAAACTGAGACTTAGTGACATACCCAAGGTATAAAATGCCTAAATTTATACCTCCCAGTACAATGGTTTTCTCCTTATGCTATGCTATAACATCTGTGTATCAAGTATATCTTTTTTTTTTCTTTTTGGAGGGCAATTGGGGCTAAGCAACTTGCCTGAAGTCACACGGCTAGTAAGTGTTAAGTGTCTGAGGCCGAATTTGAACTCAGGTCCTCCTGTCTTCAGGGCTGGTGCTCTGTTCACTGTGCCACCTAGCCACCTCTCATGTATATCTTCTAATTTGTTTTTCAGACCAACATCAGAAATCCTATGGTACAATATGTCTGAAAATACTTCAAAAATACTTTTTATTTTGAGCCTGTAGGTTGCCTATGGGTTGGATTACACAGTATCTTTAAGAATACCAAAATGCAACATAACAATTCACCTTTTAAACACCAACATTCTTTTTGTGATATTATATGGCTTAAAGTTATGGAACTCCATCATCACCAAAGCATCATAATTTTAGCTGATCTAAGGAGCAGTGGTGAAATGGCAGGTGAACATAAGAAGACTTGCTGCACATTACCAACAAGGACATGTGCATAGACAATAATAAAAGGTATGATCTGGAAAGTTGGTGGGCTAGACATATATCAAGATTCAGGAATAACAAATAGTCTAAGTGCTATACTGTTACCCATGGAGTGTTTTGTAAGTTTTCAGTGTGTTGAGTTGATCATCTATTGAGTGTTTGTTAGAGGACATAAGCAAAAACCATGTGAGATGAGAAGGTATGGATGGGTTCTACACATGGAAGGGGTGTTCATTTCTATAATGTTACCATGGATCTGTTAAAGTAAATAGAATTCATCTACTGGTACTCAATATATGACAAATGTAAAAATATGGAAAGGGAAGGCACATTCATCACTGATTATATCCTTGAAATAAGAGAATTCTGGGTGTTTTTTCAATCTTTTAATATTTTTATTTAAAGTTTTGAGTTCCAAATTCTATCCCTTCATCCCCCCTTCCTGAGACAGTAAGCAGATGTAGGCTATCTATACATGTACAATTCTGTAAAACCTTTCCATATTAGTCATTTTGTACAATAAGACTTAAATAAAAGAAAACAATGAAAGAAGGAAAGTGAAAAATAGCATGTTCAGTCTGTATTGAATCAATATTCCTTCTCTGGTGGTAGATAGTATGCTTCATCATTAATACATTATTACATTAATACAAGATTCTCTTGGATCATTATATTGCTAAGAATTCACAGTTCTTCATCCTACAGTATTGCTGTTACCGTATACAATGTTCTGGTTCTCTTTGCTTCACTATGCATCAGTTTGTGTGTCTTTCCAGGATTTTTCTGAAATCATCCTGCTTGTCATTTCTTATAGAACAATAATATTCCATTACAATAATATACCGCAGCTTGTTTAGCCATTCCCCAATTGATGGACATCCCTTTGATTTCCAATTCTGAGCCACCACAAAAAGAACTACTATAAATATTTTTGTGTACAAATAGGTCCTTTTCCCTCTTTTTTTTTTTGATGTCTTTGGGATATAGACCTAGAAGCAGTATTGCTGTATCAGAGGGTATACACAGTTTTATAGCCCTTTGGGCATAATTCCAAATTGCTTTCCAGAATGGTTGGATCAGTTCACAACTCCACCAACAAGGCATTAGTGTCCCCGTTTTCCCACATCCCCTCTGACATCCAGCATTTTCCCTTTTTGTAATGTTAGCCAATCTGATATATGTGGAGTGATAATTCAGAGTTGTTTTAATTTGCATGTTTCTAATAAATAATGATTTAGAGCATTTTTTCTTATGATCATAGATAGCTTTGATTTCTTTGTCTGAAAACTGCCTTTGACAATTTATCAACTGGAAAATGACTTGTATTTTTATAAATTTTACTCCATTTTGAGAAATGAGGCCTTTATCAGAAATACTTGTTGCAAGAAAAAAAAGTTTCCCAGTTTTCTGTTTTCCTTATAATTTTGGTTGCATTGGTTTTATTTGTGCAAAAATCTTTAAATTTCATATAATCAAAATTATACATTTTATATTTTGTAATGTTCTCTCTGTTTTCTTTGGCCCTAAATTCTTCCCTTATCCATAAATCTGACAGATAAACTATTCCATGCTTTCTTAATTTGTTTATGGTTTCACCCTTTATGTGTAAACCATGTAACCATTTTGACCTTATCTTGGTATATAGTGTGAGATATTAGTCCATACCTAGTTTCTTCCATACTGTTTGCCAGTTTTCCTAACAGTTTTTGTCAAATAGTGTGTTTTTGTTCTAAAAGCTTGGATCTTTGAATTTATCTTATACTAGATTACTATAATAATGTAATTAGTACCTAATCTATTCCACCACTCTTTTTCTTGTCCAGTACCAGATTGTTTTAATAACAGTTTGCAATCTGGTGTGGCTAGACTACCTTTTTTCTCATTTTTTTCCCATTGATTCTCTTGATATCCTTGAGCTTTTATTCTTCCAGATGAATTTTGTTATTACTTTTTCTAGCTCTATAAAATAATTTTTGATAGTTTGATTGGTATGGCACTGAATAAATAGATTAGGTAGAATTCTCATTTTTATTTTGGCTCAATGTGCCCATGAGCAATTAATATTTTTCCTGTTGTTTGGATCTGACTTTACTTGTGTATAAAGTATTCTGTAACTCACATGTACAAAAATATGTATAGCCACTCTTTTTAGTAGTGGCAAAGAATTGGAAATTGAGGGGATGCCATCAGTTGGGGAATGGCTGAACAAGTTGTGGTATATAAATATAATGGAATATAATTGTGCTATAAGAAATGATGAGCTGGCAGACCAGAAAAACCTGGAAAGACTTATATGGACTGATTCTGAGTAAAGTGAGCAGAACTAGGAGAACATTGTACATAGTAACAGCCACATTGCACAATGACTAATTCTGATAGACTTATCTCTTCTTAGCAATGCAAGGATCTAAGACAACTTCAAAGGACTCATGATAGAAAATGCTGTACACATCCAGAAAAAGAACTATGGAGTCTGAATGCAGATCGAAGCATATTATTTGCGCTCTCTCTCTCACTCTCTCTCTCTCTCTCTCTCTCTCTCTCTCTCTCTCTCTCTCTCTCTCTCTCTCGTTTCTTCATTCTCATGTTTTCTCCCATTGGTTCTAATTCACCTTTACAGCATGACAAATATGAAAATCAGTTTAATGTGAACGTATATGTAGAGCCTATATCAAATTACCATCTTGGGGGGAGGGAAGGGGAAGGGAGAAATGGGGAAAAATTTGGAAGTCAAAATCTTGTGGAAGTGAATGTTGAAAACTAAAAATAAATAAATTTAATTTTATATGTATATAAATACACACTATAAAAAGAAGTGTTCTGTTGTGTTCATATAGTTTCTGGGTTTGTCTCCCAAGTATTTTATACTGTCCACAGTTATTTTAAATGGCATTTCTATTTCTTGCTGCTGGACTTTGTTGGTAACTTATGGATTTATGTGGGTTTATTTTGTATCCTGCAACTTTGCTAAAGTCGTTAATAATTTCAAGTAGTTTTTTAATTGATTCTCTTGGATTTTCTAATTATAACATCATTTCATTTGCAAAGTTTCCTCATTGCCTATTCCAATTCCCTTAATTTTTTTTCCTCTTAATACTATAGCTGACATTTCTCACTTAACCCTTTGAGACCTCCATTTCCTCATTTGTAAAATGAGGGAGTTGGGTTGGAAAGTCCCTAAGATCCCCTTCATCTTTGTGGCTGAGTCTAGGGCAGCAGCATCACAATCCTGCATCTCTCCTGCCAAATCAGTCCTTGCTCCTCACCTGTTCTAACCTAGCCCTTTGTCAGCAGCTCACATTCTGTGCAAGTGTTATATGGAATCAATAGAGTGAGGTCAGAGGACCTTTTTTTCCCCAAAAATATAATTCATTTTATAAACTCAAAAAATGCAGCTAAATAAAATATGAAATCAAACCCCAAGTGAAACAGCAGATTCTAAATCCTTTGACTTTTAGATCTTAAAAATTCTATAATCTTTGGCAAAATAACAATAATTATTTGTTCTATGTCTCTTCCCATCTCTTTTCCTTCTATGTACAATTGCTTGTCTATAGTGTGATACCACAAATAGGGTACTAAGTGCAGAGTACTAAAACCTGGGCTTTGAATCCTGTCTTTGCCAGCTGCTGTCTGTGTGATCTCACACAAGTTTTATTGTTTTTAAAATGAAGGGGTCAAAGTTGATAGACCCTAAGCTCTTTTCCAGTTTTAAATGTATGATCTCATGATCGTTTTAAAAAATATATATGCATACTGTATTTGTGTGTGGTGGTGGTGGTGGTGGTAATGGTGGTGTTTGTGTGTGTGTGTGTGTGTGTGTGTGTGTGTGTGTGTGTGTGTGTGTGTGTGTGTATATAAAATTCTAATTCTGCTTTCTGCAGTTTGGAGTGATTTTCTTGATTTCTCTGAGGTATGGTTCTCCAGCCAAGAGATCATTTTCTATCTTTAACTTAAATAGTATTAAGAACATTGTTACTATGAATACAACCAGTTTTAGTCTTCTGCCTTGAGTATATTATTTTTTGGAAGAAGATCTCAATGAGAGTAGTAAAGTAGCCCAAAATAAAGGCAGTTAGGATGGATATAAGATGGAAAATATCTATGATGTGGATATACCAAGCTGAAGTCAGACCCACATATCATTTAAAACCAAAATGGCAGGTTCAGAATTATGATGCTCCTAATACCAGCCTTAGTTTGCTTGGATGACTACACACAAACTGGTTAAAGTTTCCTTATGTGGTCATATCCTCTCCTAAAACCGTTTACAAAATTGCTGATCTCCATGTATGCCATTTATAATGGTTGTCTATTAGGAATCCTCATTTCCTTTTGGACCTAGGAGAAATATGCTATCTTTCTGGGAATATATAATAAGAAAAATTAGTAACTGTCATCAGTTATCTACTTTCTTATATAAAGATCAATAAATTCATTAGCTGGCATAAGTTTGTAATGTGTGAGATTAGGATGATAATCAGATTTTCATTTCACTTTATTTTGCAAGTTAACTTCCATGTTTTATAACAGGGCAAATTTCTTAACCTCTCTGTGTTCCTAGGTAATGAATGCTCCAAGAGTTCTTAACCTTTTTTGTGTCATAGGTTCTGACAAAAAGCCTATGGACCCCTTCTCATTATAATGTCTTTAAATGCCTAAAATAAAATACATAAGATTGCAATGGAAACTAGTTACATTGAAATAAAGTTGTTAACATACATTTTTTTTAAAGTTCATAGACCCTAGGTTAAGAATTCCTGCCCTAGGATTGTAAGCTGTAGAGTCAGTATAGAACTTGTAGAATCAATATAGATTGTGTGTGTGTGTGTGTGTGTGGTTATAACGATAATGTAAATGAGAAGATCTTTCCCATCCAGATAGGCCTATGTGACCTGCTTAAGTCACCTGGAAGCCTAAGACACATGAGCTTGAGTCACATAAAGCTCATGGTGGGAGGAGTCTGCTGAACAGGAGGAGGAAGAAAGGTGGAAGAGAGCTGAGAGCAAGTTGGTCAGAGCAGTTAGAGCTAAGGGAGAGAGGAAGCAGGCAGCAAACTGTGAGTGTCTGTGGGAAGGCCTTAGCAAGGGGAAGGCTTGTGGATGGCAGCACCCCTGCATTGTTAATATATAGATTTCTTTGTTGCTATGAGGGATTTGATTTCCTGGTGTTGAGATTTAGCTTTCTGGTGTTTGACTAAATGGTTTGGTTCTGTATTCCATATGGAGAGTCTGTTATATTTTGTGATTCAGAATTACACTTGCATATTCATAGCCACCATAGGTGATGTG